>JAQGAO010000448.1:0-34731 GCA_034697705.1 Ommatoiulus sabulosus | reverse complement strand
TTTTCCTGGTGTTTGTCGGAGGTTGCGCCTTCGTTGTAGGCGTTGGGAAACGCAATCGTCCGCTTTACATTTCTCGCCTCCTCGCCGCTAGTTTCGCTATCTTTGCGCTCAACCTTCGAGCCGGAGGAAATTAGCTTCAAAGTGGGCGTAGTGCTCGATGACATTTCATTCAATGCGTACCGTAATTATTTCAATAATTCACGAATAAACACACTCGAGCGCTGCCGAACAAGCCCGTCAGAACAAAACAAAAAAAAAGAAGCAACTTTCAAAATGGATGCCAAGCGCGCGCGGCGACCAATGAACACGCGGCGTGGCGTCACGTGACTGCGAAGGCGGGGCTTCCGAACAGATGTTGGCAATTGCGCGGGAGATCATCTGGCCAAGTTCGGCGGGCTTTTCTTTTGTCGTTCTGTTTCAACTTTTTCCCTCAAATTCCTCTGCCGAAGTGTTATTTTCTAAAAGCAGGGATGAAGTGTACGATTCCCGAAGTCTCCTTTCATAACAGGGAGCCGGTTTATAGCTTGGATTTTCAGCACGTGGATGGAGAAATTCGGAGAATGGCAACTGGGGGGGCCGACTGCCATGTTTTGGTAGGTTACTAGTGTTAATGTTCGAGGTTTCGTCTATAAAATTCTGCCAAATGTTCGAAATCGTAACGTTTTCAAGATGATATTTTGTTGGCTTAGATGTCGGCCACGAAGTTTTAAAGACAACTGCATGACGTGAGATCTGCGCTAAATGAGCACTTGTTCAATGCTCTGGCCTTTTAAATTCTAGATTTGGTATGTCACTATTGAAGAAAATGGTACTGTCAGCCTGGAAATCGCCTGCGACATTCGTCGACACATAAGAGCTGTAAACATCGTCAGATTTTCCCCAAATGGCTCCTTATTAGCATCTGGTGACGACGGTGGGTGTATTCAAATATCCAAATTCAGTAAATGCTGAGGCGCGAAAGGGCATCAAACTTTAATATTTGAATTGTCAACTAACAGAAGCAGCGATTTGGTTGTGGACCAAAGCTGAGAATAATCCTGCAGATATTTTTAATGAGACTGAAGAGCAGGATAATAAGGAACACTGGACTGGTGTGCGAATGCTAAGGTAACAGATTAATCGTTTATTGTGGCTTGGTTATCCATTTTTTAGTGACTCATCTCAGAAATATTCAATTGCTGGTTTAATTATGACTTGGATAACACATGTCAAGATTAAGCCAGCAATTGAATATTTAATTGAGCAAAAATGAGTTTTTTATTCAAAAAAATGAAACATCTTAAATTTCCATAGTTTCGGTTAAATGGCAGTACATGTAACATTTCTTTGTTTTGCCTTGAATTAAAGCTTGTTTTATGTCAAAATGAAAAATTGTGTGTGTTGCATCACTTTTGGAAGAAATGGATATTTAAGTTTTTGTTTTTTTTTTATTTTAGAGGTCATATTGATGATATTTATGACTTGTGCTGGTCTCCTGATGGAAATTACTTAATTTCTGGTTCGATCGATAACACTGCTATAGTATGGAACATTCAGAAAGGTAAAACAAATGTAATTTCATACCCTATTTTAATACCCGAAGTCTCCATGTGGAACAATAAAACAAAATAGTTAATATATGTATATATAAATAACTCCTTAGCTTTTGTAACAAGGCATTAACTGAAACATTAGTACTTTAACAAACCAACTAGCGAAGCTAGTACCTCGACGCGATTACTTACTCTCAAATAATTTGTTTTTCGTATTTGAAATTAAAAAAGGTCGAAGCATCAACATTTTGTCTGATCACAAGGGATTTGTTCAAGGTGTGTCTTGGGATCCTGATGGCAAGTTCCTAGCAACATTATCCAGCGATAGGTAGATTTGCCTCTATTATTGAGTTGCTATTTGCAAGGCCGAAGTAAATTGATTAAAAGTTATAACTTTGGACTTGACAGGATCTGTCGCATTTACAAGGTTGATAATGCAAAACGGGTGCATTTAAAAGTGGACAAGGCTATCATACCCACGGTTGCTGGCCAGCTTCCTGCAGAGCAAGAGACTCCGGCACGTCCAGTTAGGCTTTTCCACGATGATACTTTTAAGTCTTTCTTTCGCCGTCTTACATTTACACCTGATGGCGAACTTCTTATTGCACCTACCGGATTATTGCAATTGGGAAATGGCGAGAGTATCAATACAACGTACATTTTTCATCGGAATTCTTTGAACAAGTGGGTTTGATTGAAATCTTATGTACAGAAGAACTTGGAGAAAACATAGTATCTGATGTTAATTTTATCTTATCTGTTTCAGACCACTAATATATCTGCCAAGTAAGGACAAGCCCACAGTAGCAGTGCGATGTTGCCCACTATTTTTCACCCTTCGAGGCAAAGAGAATACTCAATCAATGTTCAAGTAATTAGCAATTTCATGTACAACCTAACATGATATTAAATTTAATTAGTATTTCCTCAAAAAAATTAGTATTTCCTCAAAAAAAAAATTTTTGCGAACATTTTGTAGCTTGCCATATCGTATGGTTTTTGCGGTTGCGACTGAGGATGCGGTGCTGTTGTATGACACTCAACAGGTGAAACCTTTTGGTATGGTCTCCAAGATCCAATACACACGATTAAGTGATATGACCTGGTAAGTAAATACTGGAACATGCTGATATTATTCATTCATGAAACAGCATATCTAACATAAAACACAATTTACCTATGAGCTGCTCGTCCTTTTATTTTTAGTTTTTAAATGTTTTCCTGAATCCCAAATTTGTACTTATTTCTGCTACCAAGGTCGAAAGATGGAAGAATTCTGGCACTTTCCTCCACGGATGGCTATTGTACCTTCATTACTTTTGGGGAGAATGAATTGGGAATGCCATTCACTGAGGAACTACCTAATTATAAAGAGAAGTTAGAGATCAAAAAGAAAAAGAAAAATAAAAAGGATGCACTAGCCACGCCAGTGATTTTAAAAGAGGATGATAAGTCACCTATTCCAGTATGTGATCCTGAAATTAAAACTCCAAAAGCACAAACTGCCACTAATACTGCTAATTCTGCTTCAACACAGAGGTAATGAAATTCTGCTTTGATTTATGGTGTCAATAGAATCATCAGGTGATTATATCTTTATATATTTTTAATTTGTAGTATTCAACCGGAACAAAAACGTGTGCAATTTGTGACTCTGTTTTCTCCAAAACTGAGAACGACGATACAAGTTTATAAAAAGAATGCATCTGGTAAGATTCACTAATGCAAAAGTGGAAGAAATTATGTCCTCGACATTTCCTAACATTTGTTCAAGTATAAAAAAATTAATTATTAATTTTAGGTGAAGTCTTGCCATCCACACAGACCAAAAAACTTGAAGACTTATCTGCAAGGAAACAAAATTTAGAATTTCCAGAAGATACGGTAATGGAAGTGGATGAAGCACCTGCAGTCACTAATTTGCCAAATCCCAGCACATTGGCAACTGAAGATGCTCTCGATTTAAAACTGATTCTAACAGATTCAGACGATGAAATATCAGCGATTTGTCCACTAAATGAACTTTCGGATAAAAGCACCTCAAGCATACTTTCTGATGATTGCACGTTGGTGGCAGAAAAAATGACCAGTGACGTGATGGTGGAAGAAAAATTGGAAGCAAAACCCTCAAAAAAAACTGAAAATGAAGAA
The DNA here is from genome assembly GCA_034697705.1 of Ommatoiulus sabulosus. Lineage (NCBI taxonomy): Eukaryota > Metazoa > Arthropoda > Diplopoda > Julida > Julidae > Ommatoiulus > Ommatoiulus sabulosus. The sequence goes on along the minus strand of JAQGAO010000448.1, from coordinate 31,048 downwards.
TCGTCCATTACTAAAAATATCGTCATTGAATCTGACCATCTTGTGGCTAATGTGGCAAACAAGCTGCCAGCTCTACCGGTAAATTCTACTCCTCCGAGACCATCATCATCTCCATCTCAGCTGCGTAATGTTGGAACACCTCCTGGCTCTGGAATTCGGGCACCACGTCGAGTTCAATTGATTACTTTATCAGCTAGCAAAAAGCCTAAACCTACATCTGAAAATAAAAAAAAGGATGATCCATAAATAAGAACTTGATTTTAGAAATGCCATTTTCATAATTGTCAAGGGCGTAAGATTTTACCTGTTCTATTGATAATTTAAATTACATGTTACTTGCAAGCATTTCAGTAGTTTGTAACACTGGTTGTAACAATAACTGTTTGTAAATACCAATAAGTCCAAACTGCCATTTATATATTCACTGGATCAATTTCACCAAGCTGAAAAATTGGTATTTATTGCAATGAACATTATACATACTTTGAAAAATAAATAACAAAACTGGTATGGAATAAAATACCATGACTTCGATCAATAATATTAATGAGGAATTGTCATTGTTCAACAAACACTATACCGCCGATAATATCAAAATGCCGAAAGCTGTAAACGTACATGACAAGGCCAAAAAGAAATCTTTTAAAGTACCTGTACTTCTTATTCTTTCCTGACTAGAGATTTACCAATCTTGGCAATTGTATCAGTGAGTGGGTTAACAACAGAGAAAACGCTACGAATGAGATAATAAGTGATAGTATCCAAATGCCAAATCAATGCATTCTTTTCAACTAAGTACAATTCATCTTAAATTGGGGAAGCAAGAAACTTAGAAAATTAAGTTTTTTTTAAAATTTGTCCCAAAAATAAATTCAACATTTAATCCATGCACCACTGCAATACTGTGGTATTATTTTGACAATCTATTGAATCAAAATATGCAAGTTTGTGAGAACACTGATGATAAAGCTATGCCGTGATATAAGGTGTACAACAACGGGACTAGGATATGCTAAGCACTGAACAAATTGCAACAGTTTCTTAAATAATTCACCGATAGTTTTTTCTAAACCACAATCATTATAATAATGATAAATTAAGGCAGTGGTTGAAAGCAATGTGGGCAGTCAAAAATCCATCATAATTGGATAATTTATGACATACTCATATCAAAGTCATCATGCAAAACAAACTAAACTAGTTCCTTAAAACGTCCGCTATCGAGATCAACGACTAATGGGATCAATGGAAATAAATAAACTGTAAATTTAAAAGATTAACTAGCGTAGTTTAAAAATGTGCAAGGCAATTGCAACTTTAGCCATTATCTTTCCATAAAAAATCTTGGGTTTTTTACTCTTTTTTTTAATTAGAACAAGAAATAATAGTTTTAGAATTTGGCTGTTGGTAACAAATTCATGCATTCAACTAAACTGTAAACCACTTCCTTGCACTTAGTCTTAGTGCAAATATAAGAAACATGTATATGTATGCTTTAATTAATAATCTATAATGAATGTTCACAAATTTTTACTAAGAACATGCATAGATTATTAATTCAAGCCTCAAAATATTCTAAAAACTACATTTGTAAACAATTTGAAACTGTCTAATTTTGCTCTAAAGGCCCTTTTAAAACAATTACTAAACCTTAGTCCTAATTTCTATGTTTTCTCAAGTCATACTTTTGAATTTAAGGCCCTCTTCATTACCAGACAAATTTACAAAAATTATAGGATACTATCTGCCAAAAGCTGTACATATTACTTCGCTAAATATTAAATATTAGCAGGGGCTATGCTGACATTTGTAAACATTTGTCGAACCCCAGGTAATACCAATTTGGAAACATTTTCCGATTTTTCAATAGGCATTTTTATCCAAATGGCAAGAAATGTGGCACAATATAATAGGGCGTTTATTGTTAGTTTTCCATTTTATAAAAAACTGTTTTACTAAATCCATGCATTTAAGGTATGCAAGCACTTGAGAAGATTTTTCATCACTTGCAAATTTTATCAAAAATTCTATCTAATTAAAATGAGTATATGGAACTAAAGTTTGACATGTCTAGACGTGCTCGTTATCATTATGAAAATATAATTAACGGAATTGTTGGTTTTCAAACAAAGTAAAATGGAAAGTTCTGACTATTAAATCAGTTGGCATAAATGTTGGAACTTAAAAGTTCTCTGTTAGATAAATACGTTTTTACCCCTAGGGTAAGAATGCATTGAATGCTTATTGCATGCTCTTACCACTCTGCGTACAACTACAAGGTGAGGCATAAGTCTGTGAAGTCCTGTTGCGCCTGCAATAAGCATTCTGTGTGTTCTTACCCATATGCACCACTAATATTACAATTCGATTCCATCTCATCACGTTTAGTCCATAAATTATAAAGTATTTTGTTGTTGTTGTTGTTTGATCCGAAAACAGACTTATGCCTCACCTTGTAGTTGTACGTAGAATGGTAAGCGCCTGCAATAAGCATTCAATGTATTCTTACCCATACATTTAAAAAAGAAATCAAAAAAATGTCCGTGAAGGGCACAAACATTCATTTTAAATACTCATAATTTTGTTTTTTTAATGAACCAAAAAATGCAAAGGATGTTTTAAACTTGGATGAATGAGCGGTAAAGGGGTTTCTACTTTGAAAAAAAAATCCCACATTAGGTAATATGCTTGCTTTTATCCAGCAACATTTCAGCTGCAGGTGACACTACTTGAAGGAATATTTTTGGTGGACTTTATAGTCGCTTTAGTCAGTTCATTTATGTTAGATTAATTTTATGTTTGTCTGGGAAATGATGAAATATACGTGTATAGCTTAAAAGTGACTCAAATTAATTGAAATTTTGAAGTAATCTGGATTTCCATATGTAATCTCTATCGGAAGTGCATCGAATTAATTACAAAGTAAGCCTCGACTTGAAATCGTATATTTCTTTAATTTATGAATCACCAAAATAAAATTGCTGCCAATTTTTCAAAGTTGTAATGTACGTAAATTAAGGCGATGAAAAATAGAAACTTTAGAGACAAAAGTGCAATTGGCATACTGTATTTCACGCTAAAGTATTCGTGTTTGTCTAATTTCCGTTTAAACTGAATCACAGAAATAACTCGATTGTTTCCAGTTACGCATGTTTGATTCACATCAAGTGCAAACATGTTGGGAATATAGTTGTGCGATTCTATTTATATCATTGGGATTATTCCGTGAAATAAAACTTTATAAGCAGCTGTACACTGTACTTTCCAATGAGATCTCCTTAGCAAACCCTCGCCTCAACAGAAAGGCGATTAAGATGCACCAGGACAATAGGCATTTAATATGCCCATCGCAGCTAAATTCTGCTCATTGACTATATTTGGGGATGAATTAAGAAACTTAAGGAATGCATTTCTTGTAGGTCCTATAGTTTTCCCTTCAAAGAATGGTTCAAATAACACTGCACATCAGTGTGCGAACTTATGTATAATATTTGGCATATTTCACCAAATCGTATGGTTGTCACGAATGAAGACTTTCATGATCATTTTCTAGTATTTTCAGTAATTTTCTAGATCTGCAGAATTTTATACGTAATATCAGAATAAAAGAGGGTGAGAGTATTATGTGCAGCACTTTGGTCCCTGCATGCAGCTTTGGCTTGTTTTCAGTGGCGTTCTTAAAATAAACATACTGCAAACGATGACCACTTTTTAGCAATTATTGTAATCACAATGAAGATGAAAGAAAGGCAATGGAAATGATTGAGAATTCTTCGTTGTAATCATTTTAACCTCTGCGTCACATTTGCTAAAGCAACTGCGAAAGCTTGAATGGCCGTAAAAGGATACTGGAAGTCCAGCGTGTACGCATTACCGTCGATGCGTCCAAACTGCATCACCTAAAAAGGAATGATTTGTGAAAATCTTTGGTGTTAACACTGCATTGTCTTATGGGACGTTTTGATGTGTTCTTTACCTGTTTCCCTCGGAATTCAATTTGGAAATTTTTGGCAGATTCTTGAGTTACTCTGCCACCAAAGTCTAGTTGGTACACCTGGCTGTTTTCATTCCAGAGTGGCGCTTTATTATGCATAACAAATTCGCGTCTTTGGACATGGTTGGGACTTGAATTCACCGAGTTATCGTGACGCAACCGCTCCTTCTTCAACTAATCAAACAAATTAATGGTAATTAAAACACAGCTGGAAATTAGCTCTATTGCAAATATTTCCACCGTTTCCTAGCATGTGTTTTTTTACTGGTAACTTGGGTAATTGATGACTATATTTACCGAGGAATTAATAAAAAAATTTAGCACGAATGTTTTACTTCATCTCATAACTTTTGCTTTTTCGCTCGGCCATTAAAGTCCCTAAGCGATTCTAACAGGACACAGTCCAATTTACGTGGAAATTATTTGGCCATCAAATGGTATCATTCATGAATGAAATTTATGGGCCAAAATCCTAAATTTTTATGGATGAAAAATTCGTAAACCATGACCACGATCTAAATTTGACCAACATAACAATTTGAGAAATCCGCGGCTTACCTTTTGCCGAATGTGCGCTTTCTGAAAGCTTTCCAGATCCCTGAAGGTGTTGGGATGAGCCATTTCATCCCCGCTGTACGTCACCTCATCGTCCGAACTTTCCACAACTTTTCCACGGCGCGATCGACGTGACAGCAAGGGACTATTGAGCAAAGATTTGCGCCTCAACGAGTTCTTTCTTTGGTTGGAACTGAACGAACGCTTGGGCGTTGGGGGTGTGGACGTGAGAATGTTGCGATCAAGAAGTGGCGAAGCTGGCCGTGAAGACGATGGGGACGTAGGGGCAAGATGAGTCAGTGAAGACGCTAGTTTCGAATGAAGAGGGGAGTCGAAATCCCCGGAACTACTCTCCTTGGCTACGACTACGGTCCTTTTCGGCATCCTATGGATGGCGAGCCTAGAAGATGGCGGGGACATGGAGGAATGAATTATAACGTCTAGTGGCGGATGGCAACGCGATTCCGACGCTTGAGGCACAGTTGAGCTACTAGTTTCTTTCGTGCTAGCATCCGATCCCTCATCCCGGGACACTTCCGCAGAATCGTCCAGACTTCGACTCTTTCCGCACTGCACCAGTTTGGGCTTGGTGGAGGGTTTGGGTGGTCGGTCCTGAGAAAGGATGAGCCTGCGCTTCATCTCCCGCAAGGAACCCACGCGCGTCACATCCCGATTGTTTATGATGTCCATGGCGTTCAGGTGACCAACGCTGTGGCTGCGACACCGGCTCAACAGGTGGGCCTGGGGCAAGGAGGAGCGCACGTTCCACTCCAGCAATCCTTCCTCGTCTTCGTCGATGTACTTGAGATCACACGCTTTCTCGGCCCAGCGAGGCACCCTCTGGCCCTCTCTGACAGGGGCTGCCCCCAGGTTAGACGTGGACGAAGAATTGGCGCTCAAGGCAGAAGAAAGACACGACGATGTGGTGGGAGAGCGTTTGGGGGAAGAAACGTCCGAATGAAGGCGCCATGGACTGGGATGACCAATGGCGAGGGTGGGTGTAGCGATACAGCTCGCGCTACCGTTGTAGGGCACAAAGCTGGTCAACCTGAGATCTTTATGCGCGCACCGTGGAGGGACGCTGGCGGAACTTGCCTCTTTGCTGACTGTACCTGTTGAACAGTCTTCCTCCGGCCTATCGTTTTGATTGGTTTCCTCTTCAACAGCCCTCGTTTTAAATCCAACAGCTGCGCTACTGCCAGAATTGCATTCCCGAGCATACGACTGGCTCTCTCGCTCTATCAGGTTCAGCAATTCGGGGTTGGTGGTGAAATCCACGTACGGGAACTCTTCGGGATCGCCATTGCTACCAGGGAATGTTTCCGTGCTGGCATGAGATGTCAGTCCCAGAACATCAACTGGAACCTTGACCACCCTTTCCAACACTGCAGAAGGTCTTACCGGGGGCAGCAAGACGTGCTGAAGGTGGCGATGTCTAATGCCATTGGTGGTTGAGATTTTCTTGCGTGGAGTCATAGGGGCTATGGGAGCTCCTTCCTTTTGCAAATGAGACAGGCAATCTATTTCTTCATCCTGCACTATTTTTTTTAAGAGAAAAGTCAATTTTGTTAAAATCATTTGGTGCTACGATTAACGTTTTTTTTATTCACTAATGTAATTAAATGGATTGCACATACCTTGCGTGTCATCTTCATCCTCGGAAAAAAGATTGGGGTTATAAGACGGATCAATTTCGAGTTGAAGATCTTCCCTTAATTCGGTGACCGATAACGTCATTTGCCTCGGCTGGAGGTGCAACAAGCTGGTTTTGTAAGTAATCTGTCCCAAGTTGGCTGGCAAATGAGGATCAACTCCGTGCATTTTAAACTTTGTTCCCCAAATATTTGAAGTTACCTCAACTAATCGTTCTTGCTACAAGATAACATACGTTGGAATAAAATCAACTCGTTGTCAAACAAATATTCCAAAAATATAGAAATTGACACAACGAGTCAAAATACCTCGGGCAAAGTGTCAATGTATGCCAGGTTGTCAACCAGTCTCAGTTCCAGTTCCATTTGCTCCTTTAACATCTTCTTCATTTGCCTTCTCCTACGTTGCATTCGCGGCGAGGCACATCCATCTTCGTATTCACTGTCAGACAAATCCGAGTACACATTAGGACTGTGGCCATTAGCGGGAGAACTTCCGGTTCCGGTCTTCAGGCTGCTTCCATCTCCGCTCGAATCGCTGCTACTCGGTGTATCTGAAATTGATGGACAGCATGACGCCAATTCAAAATGCGCAGAAAACTTTTGATATGATTATTTTTATGACTTTTAGCTTACCAAACACCTGCGGGTTATAAATGATGAACTCTGGTCGAATTTTGCTGCTTCTTTTCCCCTTCAGCAGCGGCACCAATCCTCCCAAATATTCCAAATACAGCGTGTAGCAAGTTCCACCGCTAAGATTCAGGTCGTCATCGTGGCGGATCATCGTGCAATGATAACGGATTGTACCCAGAGGCGGACGACACACAAATTCACGCAATAGCTGAGACTCAGGGAAGCAGCTCTGCAACAAACGACCACGATCATAAAAAAGTTTCATAACTTTTACAGTCAACAAAACAAAAAATATTCGAATCAAATGTGGCAATTATGCAACTTGGGCCAATAAAGCCACCATACATTGAAGTAAATTTTTCGAAAATGTAGTGCATTTTTTAATGTTTTAATGCATTATATGAGTTGTTATGCAGCTTAGGGAATATATAATGCATACATTGGCTTTTTTCCACAATGCAGAATAGTCCAAGTTTAGAAACAATCATTTTATTTAAACACAATAACAGTATTCTATTATTCGTAATTTCATTGAACAAAATTGCCTCGTGTATGCACTGCAAGATATTTAACAAAACAAAATCAGTTTTGGTTACCTTAATTGTTGGGGAAAACAGACTAACAACCAAGTTCTTCAATCGCTTTGGCAATAGCAGCTGCATGGTATGCTCTTCCGTTTGCAATTGACGATAAATGGCCAATCTGCTAAGAAGCTGCAAAGAAGCCACTTTGCGGGTCACCCAACCAACATGAATAAATGGTCCAGTGGCAACAAATAATCGCTTGTCGTTATGGCCCCATGTTAGAGCAGAAACGGGATGCTTAAAAAAGATAAAAGTCGTTGAGCGTTCATCGCTCAATTAGCCTTACATCAGCACAGCGTGTTCTTACTTGCATGTAGGAGATGCGGGTGGTGTAACGCAAACCGCCATAGTCCGTGTAGAATTGAACGACGTTGTTGAAGTCGTTAGCATTATTGTTTGAAGTGCACCCAGCAACTGCTAAAACATCCCCGGTGTTGGTCCATTCCATTTTCAGTCCTATAATCAAAATCAAAACATGTTTGAGCATGCAAGGTCCCTGGTAATCAAAATCCATTTACGACGCAGTAAACCAATTAGTTTGGTATGTCCTTCAAAGTCTTAATCGCATTACCTTTTAAACCGGTTAATATGATTATGGGGGACACGTCATCGTAATTCTTCATTATATAAATCAGTCCATTTTTAAATGTCACTGCCAACACCGCGGGCTTGTCTAATGCTGAAAAAAAGTTGACCAAGTTTTATTAAGCAGAGCGAACCGAGCAAGTTGCCATTCTCAGAAATGTTCATCAGAGGTGCCTTACCTCTCGTCGATCGACTAGTTTCACTGGCAGCGTCGTCATCGTCCTCGTCCCCTTCTTCCATTTTGAATTTTTCGCACGACCACGCCATCCCCGTGATGGTCACGTCATCGAGGACACTTACTTGAGCTACCATCACGCCGTGCACATCCATAACAATGATTTGCCCATCAGTTGTACCGAACAAAACCTTGAATTTTCAAAACCACACAAAAAAGGTAAATTGACGGCTCAATTCTGCAACGGAACAGTCTTGACAATGGACAAAACAATTACCTGTTGATCATCCGGAGTCCAAATGCCGCAGGTGATGGTCCCTTCGAGATTGAGCATGGATGACCAATACCTCTGACCAGCCACTGACCCGACCAGGACGAAGTCATCCTGGTAACAGATAAGAGCCATTCGGCCATCGTGGCTCCAAGAGAAGTCAGCCACCTATGTTAAAAAAAAAACAAGATGCCTGATGAACTTTCAGAGTGTTCACTTATGATTTTCTATTTCCAACATCTAGTCGGCAGAATCTTTTTACCTGAGTGTTTCTGTCATTGATAAGCTCGATAGACCATCTTCCCTCGTACTTTATCCAGACAAAAATGATGCCGCTGCTATCGCAAGAAGCCAACTTCTGATAGGGCTCGTTCCACTTGACTAGAGCCACCTACGAGAATGTAAGCAATCCATTAATTTCATTTGAAAGCGTAATGGCAACCTTGTCGTTCTGGAATGCCTAAGAAGGAATTAGATTTAAGCCACGTCGTCGTAAATTCTCCAGAGATTTACAGAAAAGATTCGCGAATGCGAGCAGTCTATTAGAACCTGCGGCGCTCTCCAATTCTTCAATTTTCAACTCATCAGCTTAAAGAACATAAGCCCGTGGGCGCCCGACTTTCATTATGTTTATTAGGTTTTACTTCACAGTCACATCTCGTAGAATTTGGCTAGATTACCGACGACGGGGTTGCCAACGCATCAGGAAGATGCACCCAGAGTGAAACTGAAGATGCATCCAGCGACCCATTTTCATTTCTAATTCATTACACGGTTGCAAGAAGAAAAAAAATCATGCAGGCAGAGTTGAGAGAGAAAACTAAAGGATGAAGTGCATAGTGCGAGGGAGAGGGGTTAAATGGAGTATGAAGCTTTTAAAGGGGGGAAAAAAGGCAAAATGAGGGAGATGGTTTAGGATAAAATAAGTTCCAGGGTGGAGCGAAGGGAGATCTATCATCTTGACATGAGCTCCCACCAAATCCAAACAGTCCCACATGGAGTGTATACAATCGACACGAGAAATGTTAAAATACTAAGTTAACTTTTGTATGATCTTGAATGTTTGGATCACAGAAAATTATACATTGATTCTTATAACCGTTATGGCTATGAGGCGTTTCTTACATTGAGAATTCATGTATCTCTGCCAAATTCTAGATGCATCATTCATTACGGGAACTCAGAGAGGCGTTGAATTGTGCCCGATTTGGGTACAATTCAGCGATTATGACATACAGTATATGCGGAATTTATTTTGAAGAGCCAAGCCACGTGACCAAATCCTGAATATTCATTGGTATAACGAATTGCCAAGGTTCATTCGTTCAGAAGGTGGAATCGGAAAGAACCATGGCAATTCGTTTTACCAATAAGTATTCAGAATTTGGTCACGAGGCATTTTCTCTTTAAAATAACTTTCGTATATTTGTCAAAATCACTGAATTGTTCTCAAATCGAGCACAACGCCAACGTACTCTTACTATATACATCAAGTTAAATATTTAGGCTCAGTAAAAAAGGAAACACACTAGAAGGTGACGTCATGTTTGCAACTAGGCAAAATGTGCAGCTATTTTAGTATATTTTAGCTATATATTTTAGTAAGTTTCGTTTAAAATGCATATCGCCCTCTGGAGCATGAAAATCTTCGCAAATTAATTTTAAGCTCGTAACAAAGGTGAAATTCGCGTATTTTTCCCTAAGAAAAATAATAAAAAAAATTAAGTTTTTTTAAAAAGGAAGAAAGAATAGGGGTATATTCAGACAGATGTTTTGAAAATCGCACTTTGTCAGGCGTGAAGTCACCAATGCAATTGGTTTAACAGCGATGATCTTGAGTGAAATTTTCAAACCAATCAGAGCTTCAAACGACTGCAAAACCTCTGTCTGCACCTCAAATAACAAAACGTTTGTTTTTGACGTATTCCACTCAAGACCTTTATATGGTATGCAATTTAAACGGATGAATAAACAGTATTTTCGTCAAATTTATTATCATCTTTTCTTCAAACTTCATCGCACGAACATTAATTATAATGCTCTCGAGCACATTGTCAATTTTGTTCTTGGACTACTGTATTTCAAAACTTATCCAAACACCGTTCGCTATACCCTTTTAAAGATGTCCATGTTTATAGCGCGATGATGAAGCCAGTGACCGCACACCGATCGTTTTTTGCCCACTTTCCGTTAATTTCTATTTGGGATGATTGCAGGTGATATAATAGCCTTCAATCCACTTGAAGATGATCGATTAATCCTATCTACCAATAGATAAACTTCTTATTGACAGCGACTAGCAAGCTGTCGCGCGCTACAAGGCTCGGCAAACATTGGAGGCTTTTAAGACGATAATTAAAGTTGATTAGGAGGAGAGTGTCTGCTATGCTGTGCACACAATTAAAATAATGTTCATGTGGACGATATCTTTGTTCAGCTGCACACCACCGGTATCGCCATGGCAACTCTGCGCAAATGGGCCACTTCCCTTAACGTTTGTCGATTTTCTCGTAGATCCCTTTATAAACTAGGTGTGCATATTTTATGTATTTCGGCTGCGTGCGAGCGTAAAACGTAGGTAATAATATAGAAAATGGCCGAGTAATTTAGTTAAAAGTGGGGCAATGTTTTCGCAATATTTTATGTATGAAAATATACTGGCTGCTTCATCATCGTATCTTTTCCCAACGCCATAAAGCTGTAGGCACGTTGAACCCGAGTGTTTAACTATACGCTACCCACCAGCGCCTCATTATTTGTCAAATATAGCAATATATTTTCGGATGAAAAACATGTACATGACCCTATATATCACGCCTAACCCTGAAGCGATGAACGAATTGCCCAGTGTCGAAATGGCGCTAGTTTATTGCAAGCCGTCTAACACTTGTAATGAATCTCAGTGAGCTAATATTTACACAGTCGAACGAAATACATAAGTCATTTCTATGGTGTCGAGAGCGGCACAAGCCTCTACCAGAAACGAATAGATTTCGAAATCAATTTTTGATATATACGCGTGAAGCATTAACAATTTATTACGTGAAAAATGCGAACTGTATGAAAAAAAATGTTTACTTTACCGACTGTTATCGGTATTTTATTCAAATTTATTATAACGTTGGGGAGAAATACTTTTTCGTGTTTTCTTTAAATTATTTTAAATATGGAAAAAGTGCATGTTTTGTATAATGGAAACTGAAAATTAAGTTGCATTTTAAATTGTTGCCATTGCTTTTTAAATATCTTATTGGTAAATGTAAGAAAAACTCAAATTTGAGTCAGACCTTCTGTTTAGCTGGCAATCCAGCATAGCTTTAAAGCTAGCAGTGTTTGCCTCATTATACATGTACCGGTACGGTTATTTTCAAGCGTGATAAAGAATTTTTAAATACCGAGGTAATAACACTACATGAATTATTTTGGGTGTTTTATATCATAAAAATAGAACACAGAGAAATCAATACAATTAAAATAAAATGAAGTAATGATGTTAGGGTGCGTTTTGCGTTAGTTGGCAATCCCGCAAAGCCTGAAAGCTATCAATGTTTGCCTAATTATAGGGTTATTTGCAAGCGAGATATAATGGTCAAAGAACTTTGCAATATCTATTTAATGCCATAAAAATAGAAAATTTATACAAAATATATAAAATTAAATATATACAAAATTTGAAGATTAAATAAATAATTTTTGAAGTTTTTTTCATTCTATTCGTTTCAAAATATACAGTTGTATAATGTAAGTGCTGCTTTTTTCAATTTTCATTTTACTACCTGTATTTTGCTTTATCGAGTGTAATGAGAATATATGGTGTGTGTATGCAGGTCTAAACGTAAAAGAATATTGGCCATTTTGCAATGTTGACTACATGTTTTCGCATATTGAGAGCAGCATGTAAAAACAAAGCCATGGAAAGTGTTAGACATACAGCGTGATCGAATAAAATGAGAACCATAAGTCCACAGCTGTGCGTGTCAAGAAAGCGCATAAAACTCGCGAATAAAATCAATGAAGGTAAAACGAAGCCTGAATTTTAAGTAAAAACTGCTTTGAATTCACCCTTGGAACGAGGTAAACACGTCGATTCACGATGCAGCTACTATAGCTTAGATGACATTTCGAATAGAAATGCTTCAATTATCCAGGCCACCAGAAATATAATGCATGCATGTCAGGAAAGACGTAAACATAAAATATGTAGGTTGCGAGAGGCTCCTAGGTGTACGATTTAAGCAATCCTGCTGCTAAATAAAGATTACCGTGGCAACCTGCTGATCGTCAACCAAATTTCGCGAAATAATCCTAGTTTCTCCTCCTGAAGTTCATTTTGCCATCATGCCATTATCATCCTGCCTCCTATCGTTCTCACAGCTTAATTTAGGACTACTTATAGTCACGAACACGTGCTCTTCATATACTTAACATAATAAATTATACGTACGTTGAAGAAAAACAGCGCAGAAAACATGCAGTCTGAAGATGACAACCAATTTTCGTGTAAAAAAAAGTACTTTTTTTAAGTAAATGATTGATCTTGCTAGAAATAATCAGGCTTGAGTTTAACTATATGTGGTAGAGTTTTTCAAAACTGACTAATGCTAACAAACTGAGGCCCAAGAAGGGAAACATAAATGAAAATAGAAATATATAGATATTCTTTCAACGTTTAGATACGGACAATTGAATTTCCCCTCTTCGCTGAGTAAGCCTATTCCAACGTGCCTTTCCGATCGATTTTCAAGAATAACGATATAATTTTACGAAAAGCTGCGCAGGTTGGAAACTCCAAGTTCTGTGATGGAATAAAGTAGTTCGTGCTCATTAAGACTCCATTAAAGTCGAACAGCCCTGAGGATGAAAATTTAATATACACGAATGCAGTCAACACGTTGATGGACAGACATGAGAATAAAGCTTGGATAATCTTAAATGAAAACGTACATGTAAAATGAATAAGATGCGTGTTCCATATTATATCATTGATATATAAACGATGCACGTGACAAAGAAATGTGTGTTGGATAGCATTATGTTCGTATAACTTTCCTTTTAACTTTAAGCAAAACTTCGAATAACTTCAACAATGTCTTATTATAAGGCAAATCAATGAAAATAACAACATTACATTTTGTTTTATAACTATTGTTTATTTTTTTCACAATTCCTTCTTTGGTACATTTATCAAAATTACCGAACAAATGAATTGCACGGGGATGACACATTTTCAGATGGATTCCATCAAATTGATTACCGTACATCGAATGCCTTTGAGTTAAGAGGGCAAAGATCAGTCTCCCTTTCCCCCACGCACTGAAAAAACATTAGGAAATGATGTATTATGATGGTGCATTTTGCGAGTGCACGCAATATGAATGATGAGCTTCAAAATTGAAAATAGCTTTCTAGAAATATTTTTTCGGTTATTAATAGTTCTTTTCATAGTGGTTTGAACTCTAAAAAGACCAAAACTATATACTGAGTGATTCTGAAAAAGTGAACGGTACCTAAAGCGATCAATGCATCATGCAGGTATGATCAATATTAAAGAATAGCTAGATCCATAATTTATCGAAACTATACTATTTTTTTCAACAATTATTTAAAAAATAGATGTCTATAAAAATCGTACTCTATTTTACTGTATGTGATCTTCACGTTATATGGATATGGCGTGAGTGGTGCTATTTTGAACAATTTCATATCAAATCTAATATTGTACTTCATAATAACTACAAATTACAGCAGACCAAACTCAAATTACACCCGGTTATGAGGTTCTTACTAGTTCTTGGAATTATAGGAAAAGCGAAGGATGTTTTAACATAGTCTGAAAATCTCATTGTCTCCATGTTCTTCAAGAGATTAAATGAAAGTTAAGCAGTTCAAAATGTTATTTAGGAAAGCTAGCTTTTTATTTACATTTGTAAATTGTAATAATATTCATCGATCATTTTTTATTTTTGAAACAGTAATTTTATAGGTAAAACGGCACCAAAACAATGCATTTCACGGATGTGTTCAAAACCAACCAAAGCCAATGTTTCATAAAATATAACATAGTCGTTATTCAATTATCGTCGTATTCAACTAATTAACCATTTAGGGAGTAGATTTTCTAAGTCATCCTATATTTGTCTAGGGCCAAACCAAAGTGCCTTCCTGCAGTCGTGTCCAAAAATTCTGGATGGGGATGCAGTCATACTGCTAAGTCTGCCATTAGCGTGGCACCACACAGATCTCGTCAACAGATAAATTCTGACGCCAAACGTTAACTTATCGTTAGGGAATTATTTATCCCCGGTAATTGGCTTCTGAAGCTGAGCCAGTCTAGACAAAGTGTGAGTAAAAACGAATCAACAGTAAAAAAAACTAAAAGTGTATACATGTTATGTACTATATATACCTCGTATGTTCTATTAGTACTTCGCCTTCATTTTTTTTAATTCGATTAAACTATACTGCTGTAGACGTGCACAAAGACGTTTATTGCGGGTCCAGATGCCAGACAACCGTATGTAATTTTCTCGAACAAATGGATCTGAGTTGTACCCCTATTCATCCCAAAGCTATACGTGCTGCAATTTGCAATCAATATGCTCCCTCGCACTTCTCGTATTGAGCAAATCGCATTATTTGCGACCAGCGACTCTGCGGGATGAGCCTGATTCCACATAAATAAGGTCTAGTAATTTGCAGGGTACAATAATTATATGATTGGCGATGTGGCATTTGCAGAGATCGACTGGCAGACCTTAATTTAGAGACGTCTCGTTGGGTAGTTTTGCTGCACCATAATAATGGTACTTAAAGGCCTTCCTGTATGAATGAAACCTTGGACCCTTCGGAAAAATAAATATACATGTATATACATTAGAATTGAGTAAATGAAATGAAATCGCTTTAGAATTTCAGAAGAGGTCTGTAACAATGCAACCCTTTCAGTTTGCATTTACATCATTGTCATCTACATTGTGCCGCACAATTGTTTTGGACCAATTCAGTTGGTTTATACAAATTCAACTTAAACTCGATGCTATGTATACACATAGATTTTAAACGAAAAACTAAGCTAAACTAAGAAAGGCACAGTGTGTGTTACTTGGTTTGAATATGTTTGTTAGTTTTCCATGTACATGTAGATAGTGCGTCCTTAACCCCCGTACTATTGTGGCTCTCCCATTTTTAGCTCAAGGTCTATCTCAACGCACCACTCGCCCAACCTTGAGCTTTGTCTCAATATTGGTTACAAAGATGGTATACTTGAGACGTACATGCATGTGCAATGTGCAAATGTGATACGGGGTAAGTTTTTCTTTCTGCAAACTGTCAAAAGTTGGCGATTCGATCGGGGTCAACAGAAACTGTGCGTTTTATACAGAAGAAAAAAATTATTGTCTCAAACACATAGACTTAATTCGAAATGACAGTCATATTTTTTGAAGCTGAATAAGCATACACATTCTGTAGTCTGTTCCAGTTCGCATTCGCATGAAAGAAAATTAAAATTGCATATTGTGGTATGGCATATTAAAACCCATAATGTCGTACGTGAACATTTGCACGCTGTATGCATAATGCTCATCTTCAACGATTACGTACTAGTACGTACGGTATGAATATGCGATGATGGAATAAAATTTGCATGTTGGTGCTTGCTTATCAACGGTGTCACCAAACAAGTCCAGCGCTGAAGACCTCCATAAAAACCTGTCTAGGGCTGGAATCGCATTGCTATTCATCATTAAAATTCATTCTCCGGTAATTTAAGCGTGAAAACGCATAACAAGATAAGATGTAGTTAAGGGCCACGCGATGCTGATTGAACATGGCAAGAAATAAAAGTAAAGAAAAAAATTGGAACATTTTAATTGCTGAACGGAATTTCGTTCGTCAGGTCACGTTCGCGTTATCCTCGTGTCATTTCATAATAAAACCTGTGGCGTAACTGAGTTTACAGTATAGGACTTATAAAATTTGCCTAATCCTGTTTCGTGGTTAAAAGATTGGCCAGACCTGAAATGAATTTGAAAAGTTGGCGCAGAAATCGATATTTTATTTTCTACTTGCACGGGTCTGAAATTAAATTACAAAACACTCCAATTCTACTCTTATCTATGCTGCAAAGTTTCTTCAGACTTGCTGACGCGGAAAAAAAGGGATGGCAATCCATTCGGCAAGCATGCGAGATAATGCAGAAACTAAGCGAAAACAAGAGATAGAAATCTGATAAATTGGACCAACTGCTCATCAATTATGGTATTAGATACACTACAGTACATGCATAAAGATACGCCGTTGAAATGTTCAATTCTCAATTACGAACCAAACCAAAGGTGCCTATTTCCAGATTAACAAAATATGCTGAATTTTAGCAAATCTGGCATGTGTTTACGTATATACAGTACAGTATACAAGTACAATTGAATATATATATATATATATACAGTATCATGAAAATTGCATGCGCGTATAAAGCTATCTCATAAAACAGTAAACTGCCCATTAAATGAATCATCCTGCGAGAAACTACTGCCTCGTTTACATAATTCTGTGCACATGGCTCGCATGCATGGGTGAAAATATATTTGCAAACTTGTTTGCTTTGACATACACTTTACTTAATGCGTGAAATATTTGAAACAAACACGTTATGCACCGAGAATTCACGCATCTTTTGCAAGTGAAGATGAGCCCTTCAATCTGACATTTATTACTCCAAGTGTTCAAATTCATCACATAACCTTTTGAACGTGTTGCCTGAGTACAGCATTTTCATTACGTTTAAAGAATGCGATGCTGACGCTGATGAGAACGCATCAATTCAGCGCATGAGATTGTTGGCAGCACTTTATAAAGGCATAAAACATAGTATAGAGTGTCTGACATGTCAGTATGAGCAATATCAAAGAATATGTGCCTTAGACGCCACGCAGGCTTTCGTACAATATATGCACTTCACTGAGGGAATCGAATTACCATGGATGAACTCTTATCTTTGTGTTCTGATGATGAACCTTAGAAGAAATTGCCGAAATCGCTTAATCTTGAATAAGAGCATGTCACCTCATGAGCCTTCGGCTTCCAGTCTGATAATCTCAGATGTCAACAATGATATCGGATATTCCTTGGAATGCAAATTATTTACCGCAAAATTCTTTTGAAAATGGATGACAAAAGCGTTTTCAGAAACAAAGTGGATGCTATATCATTGTCATTTGCCAGCGCTTTGTAATTTTTCTGGATCATCCAATGTGGGCAGAGCCTCATTGTTCGTATCGCCATAAGAGCGCCCAAAGCGAGTTTACTTGTTTGGGCATTATACTTAATGACAGCACCCATGCGGCGAGTACTGTAAGAGAGCCAATTATTGGATGAGTGAAACAATGAGCCAGTGTCATTTTAAATTCTATCAAGCTTCAATTGCTGGAGGAATGAGAAAGAAAATATGGCTCGTAGGGGGGAGCGAAAGGGCAAAATAGGGAACACGGAGAAGAAACGACAGGATAAATGGGGAAAAGATAGGAAGTACCGTCATTCGCTGATCACATTACTGGAGAACGAAAATGGCACGCAGCGGCGTTGAGGTAATGCCAGATGATGAAAGAATGGAGAAAAACATCCAGCACTCCTTTTTCGATGATGGCTTCAGTAGCCCTAAAGTTAGAATAGAAATTGAGTTTGGCCAAAGCCGATAAATGGCTACCACTCATTCAATCTCCATAGACATTAGATGATTATCGTTTAATGAACCACGTGAGGGGACAACGAAAAGCCCCCGTGGATCCATCAGTATGCAGCTACTGTTGCTCCCATCGAGTGAGAAATAATTGAACAACATTCTGCGAGTGTTCAGAGCGATGACGTTGGAATTTAAGAGAGTACATGTATCGGAATTTATGTCGATCCAACGAGAGATACTCTGGACAATTTCAAATGTCCCGTTGTTGTTTCTCTTAAACAACACATTGTGCGACGTTGCGCCATTGAATAGTCCTCATGCTGAATAATGGCGAATTCCAATAGTCCAAAAAGTGTACACCGAGTGTACGTTTCTGCACTGGTTTCATTCCATTTGTCCACGGTGCATACTTCAGTGAAGTCGGTGCACCTTACTGGACTATTCCATTTGTCCAAAAAATGTGCACTGTGTAGTCAGTGCATCCAACATGACGGATTATGACGTCATGAGATTGCACTGAACAAAAAGTCACGTGATCAAGTTGCACTGGCAAGACACTGCACTGCACTTGTGTGGACTATTGGAATGCACCATAAGGTACTACTTGCAGGGTTCCCTGTAAGCTGGGGAAGTTGGAGAAGAATTGCAAAATTTTCAACAGTTTACTAGGATAATTTTACACAATTTTAAACGTTTTCCGTGGTGTAATTTGCAAAATGTCGACACATTCCAAGGAAATATTTTGCCAAATTGTCGACTTTTTCGAGGATAAACTTGCCAAATGTTCAACCCGATTTGCGCAATTTTCAACATTTTCTGAGTATGAATTTGTTAAATTTTCTTACGTTAATTTCAATTTGGAAAATTTTTCAATATTGTCCTGTGTCGATTTTGAAAAATCGTGAATAACGTTGGCATATTTTAATTTTGACCTTGTCATGAACAAAACTCGACAATTGGTCATTGGTCAGGGAAATTTGTTTAAAAACCTGGTAGTCAGGGAAGTTGAATTTTTAATTTCTTGAAAAACCCTGACTTAGGTTGATACATGTACGTAGTTTGTGCAGCTTGGCATGTTTAAGTTGCTTGTAACATGTTGCCAATCGTTGGTTTCTACAGAATTGTTTTTCGATTTTATCTTGGGTAGGACTTTGGCACCCCATGCGTAGGCATACCCCAGTTTATGACACTGCTCCATTTCCCTATTTTCTGGCAACCGACTTGCTAACACGAAACTTTTGTAACAAGCATGGACGGCGAAATGACATATTTTCGGCGTTTATTTTAATTATGAATGGTTTTTTACGTCATGCATTGCAATTCGGTACGTGTGCCGATAAGTGAAAATGCAGTGCTTCGCTTTACGGCGATTTTAGCTTTATAATAGAGATATTTAGCTGGATTCGGATGCCAAACTTAATTCTGCCATGTTGGGATAACCTGCAGGTGTTGCGTATCAAAAATTCGCGTTAAAGCCTTTCAAGCATGGAAATGTATGGAATTAAATGAGACTATGTTTAAAAGTACGTTGTGCAATTATTGCATGGTCAACATCGATGATAAGTCTTATTTAGGACATCACTGCAAATATTCATTGGATATTACCATAGTTACTTTTTCAGCATTTTGTTTCGTAGAGCATTCTCCTTCATATTTTTTTTTTTACAGAATTTATGGCACATTTTCATTAATTTTTGTATAAGGTCATGTGGTTCAGATCATCTATAGATATAAGTTGCTAGTGTTATTTATACTCTTGACATTAGAACTTCGACACTAGAAACAAGGGAAGTTAGATGTTGACTGCCAAGCAAAATTTTTCAGTTTTTAAAATGGCTTGGACATTGTTTTATTTAGAAATAAAATTAGAAATGGAACAAATTAGAAATTGCTGCAGCTTACTTAATTTACGCATGTAATTTAGTGATGGATTTTTTGTCGAAATGTAAAGGTTTTTTCTGTCAGATTTTTAATAAACAATTATCGAGAAAAATCCATACCATTTTGTTGTTGTCAGTACCATGGAGTTGAATTGTGTTGTAAGCTTTCAAAAATATTAAACCCGAGCTAATTGGTAGCTTTGCAACCCAGACTTAGAACAAATAATCCTACGGGCATGCAGGGATTTTGCTAAGCAATTAGTGTAATTTATCGTTGATGGGAATGCATTGCTTATAAAGGGAAAACATGCATTTGTTTAGGATTTTCTAGCGAAGGTTATTTGGCCACGTCTTGGTCTATTTTTCCTAGTTCTTTTTATTATTATTAACGAAACCAAAATACATGTAATGCTGTTATCGAGTGGATTAACTAATACCGTAAAAGTGCACGCTTGTCATGATTCCATTTTTTTTCTCCTAGGCCTAAATATGCTCTGAGTGCTTTGAAAAAGAAATTGTATGCACCAAATCCACATGTTGTGTTATATTCTTTGCAGGTAATTGAACACGTTAATTGTTTTCATTTGTTAGTTAGTTTAGTTAGTCTAAGCTCTCAGATCACTTGAAATATGCAGTTGCTTTGCATGACATTGTTGCCACATCAGTATAAATTTCTGTTAGGAAACAGTTTCAGCTGGCTTGAACAAAGGCCAGCAATCTTTATCCAGGGTTCCCCCATACCTGGAAAAGTCAGGAAACTTGAAAATGTTTGGAAAAGTCAGAGAAATTCAACGCAATCATGGCGATCCAAAATTAATAGGCCTACTACTACATGGGTAGCTTCAGACCCATTTTCTGAGTACAAATTTGGAAAATTGGCCATTTTTTCCGAGGACAAGTTTGCAAAATTCTCTAGGTTTTCAGAGTACAAATTTGCAAAATATTCCACGTTTTCCGTGTACAAATTTGCAAAATTTTCCACATTTTCCGTATAAAATTGTGCAAACTTTTCTACGTTTTCCGAGAACAAGTTTGCAAATTTTCCACGTTTACCGAGCACAAATTTTCAACACTTTGAAACATTTTCCGAATACAAAATTGTCACATTTTCTGTTAGTTTTCAAAATTGTCGTTAGTTAATTTTGAAAAATATTTTCCAGTTTTGATTTTTCAAAATATGTCAATTTTTCACATTGTCATTGATCAGGGAAATTTTTTTAAAACCTGGAAAAATCAGGGAAATTGAAAAAAAATTCTGGGGGAATCCTGTTCTCGTATCCGAAATTTTACCTGGTAATTTGCAACTGTTTTCGAGTACAGATTTTTAAAATTTTCAACAGATTCTGAGGACAAGGTTGCAAAATTCTCAACCTTTTCAGAGTTCAAATTTTCAAAACTTTCTACATTGTCTGAATACAAATTTGTAAATTTGTCAAATTAATTTCATGCTAATTTTTTACAATTTTTCTTTGCATATTTTGAAAGTTTTTAAAAACTCATTAGTAAATTTTAAAGAATATTAAACATTGTACTGTGTCGTTTTGGCAAAATTGTGGATGATTTTGGCTTATGTCAATGTTGACATTTGTTTAAAAATCTCGAAAAGTCAGAAAAGCTGAAAATGAAATTTCTAAGCCAAGGGTACCCTGTATGGTGACGGGCACATGCACGATATTTGTTTGGTCTTTATCTTCCGAGCTTAGCGTTCACTTTGAGTAAAGTTTGTACGTTGCCCATTTGTGCAAACACTGCCCAAATTATCACGGATTTCGTAGTTGCACCATACGGTACCTTGTGGAATTCAGCAAAGTTCAACATTTAAATTGAGCACGTACATTGGTTTTTTTGAGTTGTTTTTTCACTTTCCTGTGATCCAGTTTATGATTTTTGTCCATTTACCGCAAAAATACCATACCAGCGTAAACTAGCACCGAATGATACGATTCTAAATTTTTTTTATTAATTATGTACATTATATGATAACATGCTGGAGAGCACAGGATTTCACCCTAGCTTTCTTTGGTTTGGGTTGTTGCCTATGGAATACCTCTGAGTCTCTCAGTTCAAAATTCTCAAATGAGTAGGCTAGTGGTAAAAGAAATAAAATAATAAAATTAAAATGGTCAGTTTTGTTTATGGTAAATTTGTAGGAATAACACTCGAGTTTCCAGCAGGCTTCGCAAAGTCGTTAGAAAAATGCCGAGCGTCTTGGCTAATTTCTTCTTTGTTCAATCAGGTCTTAGAATCCTGGGTCAAGAACTGTGGATCGCCCATTCATCAAGAGATTGCTACTAAGCAGTTTATGGAAGAGTTGAAAGACCTTATTAAGGTGAGACAGCTCGAGGTTGGGTGAGAAATGCACAGCTATGCCAAATCTGGAAGGATGTACTTGTTAACTCCGCCTTTTTTTTCCGTAAGGTATCAACAAACGACAGCGTAAAGAATAAAATATTGGAGCTGATCCAAACTTGGACTCACGCCTTTCGCAACGAAGGGAGTTACCGGGCTATGCAAGACACCCTCAATCTTATGAAAGTTGAAGGTAAATGTTAAGTACGGTAGCAACGCCGTTAATTCCGCTGTTAATCCCCTCCTAATGAGCTGGTATTTTATAGGTTACCAGTTTCCAGTTTTGAAAGAAAGCGACGCAATGTTTGTGGCCGATATAGCACCGAAATGGCTCGATGGAGAATGCTGCCATAGATGCCGAGTGCAGTTCAGCGTGGTTCAGAGAAAAGTAAGCACTTTTTTACATCCTCACGCCCTGAAATAGGTGAGCAATTTTTAGACATGAAATCTTCTCGGCTGGCGTATTTTTTGCAGTGCTGATAAATAACCTGTCCTCATCGATCTAGACGATCTAATAGTTGTGTGATATGTGATAATGCAATAAACGCTTTAATGTAGACCTACGTGATGAAATTTCAAGAGAAATTTGACTTTGTGAAAATTCATGTGAAGTTGAGGCTATCATTTTCCCATCTCACTGTAAACCTCTGTAAATTTTTAATAAAGTATGGCCATTTTTTTGATACATAGGAGGGGTGTTATTAAGTTTCTGCTATCATTTTTTTTTTTAAAAAAAGGTGGATTTGAAGAAAATTTGTTAGAAAAATTCTTCCATCATTCCTGAACATATTTCAACATTAAAAAATATGCTTAAAATGTCACGTGTTAAAAATTGGAAAGCTAAGATGGACTTCGAGGAGATATTAGCTCAACAGCATTTTTAAACTCTTGAAAGCATTTCAGGAGAAAACATGTGAGAAATGTTAAAGGTCCGAATAATGTCCGAACGTTCGGTCTATGAGTGGATTGAAAAGTTGAGGAATGGCCAGACAAGTGTGAAAGATGCTTAGAGTAGTGGATGGCCAGTGTCTGTTAGAAATGCTGTGGCTTAAATGTTTTTTTTAGTGAAGCATACACTCGCTGCCATAACGATGGGAAAAGGCATCTCCAAAAATGGATTTTGTTTAATAATAGAAGATGACGTTTGAATGCATTTCATTTCACGGATTTCATTTAAATCTGTACAGCCGTTTTTGTTTTTTAAATGTTTGCGGAATCTAAATGAACACCCCTCGTACTTTTGTTACGTGTTGGCAAGATATTTGTTTTTAAAATGCTCACCATTCATTGTTTTTAACTTTAAACGTTGAAAGACTTTTCATTTACATTAGTTCTGACACTATTTTACGTTGAAAATCTGAGCGCAAAAACAATTTTGTGAATGGCTCTCAGTATATTTTTACATTGATATTATAAAATTTCGCAATTTTTAGAACTAGCAGGGTATTGCATAGAGTCAAGGTTCCAGGAAAATTTGGTGCATGGAATTTAAGTCTGATGTGTGAAAGAATAGTTTGTCAACTTTAAAGTTTGAGCCATTCTATGTCTCTCGATCATTTGACTTGTCACAGGAGACATTTTCCTCCCGACCATCCTATCCGCCATGTTGGATGCACCTCATCCACCAGCTCCCTTGATGGTGGATGCGGTGCACACCTGGTGCACATCCGGTGCACGGAGTGTAACCAGTCGATTACCGAACGTAGGGTGCACCCACTTCGCTAAAGTATGCACCATTGACCAGCCGTGTTGAACGGGTACAGAAACGTACACCCGGTGTACACTGGTGTGCCCAGTCGAATTCGCCATAACTTGCATAAGAAATGTTTTGAATTTTTTTTATCATGTGAGGCGATGAATTTGATACATCCAAAATTTTCTGAAATCTCTGGAAAAGCCATAATTTCCGTTATCGCCCGCAATAACGATATATATATTTTTTTTCGCAGCATCACTGTCGTAATTGCGGAAACGTCTTCTGTCAGAAATGTTCGTCTCATAACGTCTCCATTCCACGATTCGGATTCGAAAAGGACGTTCGTGTGTGCGACGCTTGTTGGGAGAAGTTGAACAAGTAAGTTTAGCATGGTTCTCTACGCAGAATTGCTGACAGGGGTCGCTATCGGCCGACAAAGTTGTCTCATCTACACAATCTTTATTTGCGGATTCCAGGCCTGCACCAAATTCAAAACCCGGCGAATCTGAATTGCCGCAGGAATACCTCGCGAGTTCGTTGGCACAGCAGCCTCAAGTGCCTGCGGCCAAAAACGAGCACGAGTTGCAAGAAGAAGAGGACCTGCAGCTTGCCATTGCACTGTCGAAAAGCGAAGCGGAACGAAAGGAAAAAGAGGTGAGACAAGTTTGTTTTTGGTACATTAATCCATCGCGTGTTTGAACCGAATTATATGCCGTCTCATCTTGAATCATTTTTAGAAACTGAGAGCCACCAGTGCACTTCTTGCGTCTGTGCCTGCACCGACCTCCGTTCCAGTCGTGGTGAGTTTTTGAGATTTTTCTGCATTCTTTATTTAGTGTCGCGCTAAATTTTCTCGCGGACAGATAGAAAAAAAATTCAACGAAGATCTGTTGCAATGGATATCTGCAATGGATTGTATCAAAAATAAATTGCATAAATAATACATACATGTACATCGTCATGCTAATAAATTCTGAAAAGTATTTGTTAACATTTAATATGTGTGGAAATAATGGGTCCCGATTCACGAATTTCGATAAGCTTTAAACCGGTATTCAAACTGAGCGTCATAAGAACGTGAGGATGTTAACTTACTTAATCTAAGAGTTGTTGGAGAGCCATGCAAAGTTTTATAAAATCGACATCAACTTTAACTTGCCGGTCATGAGTACGATAGATGAAACTGCATTCATCTGCCTTGGCTGGAAACTCGACAGAGTTGCAGACCTCCAACACGTCCAAAATTGACCACCTACAAACATTCATCTTGAAGTCAAACATTTTGCCACCCATGTTACAAAATGCAAAATCGATCGAGGTATTTTTTTCGTTTTTTCCATCCCTCCAAACAACGAGTTTGGAGGAATGGTTGCATGGCCAGCGTTTTCCGTGCATAAAAATTCCAAGGTAGACGATGCTACCGCATCTCCTGCCCGGCGTTGGTGTTTGGCCCTTGCGTGCAGAACAGGCCGAGCGATAAAAATCCATAAGACATCAACAAACTGGTCATGATTTTCCATATGACCGAGCAAGGCGGTCGAGTGGTTGACATTTTCGCCTCACATTCGGTAGACCCAGGTTGGATTCATGCGTCAGCCATCCTCGTTGCAGCTTTTCACAGTTTACCACAATCCTCCAGGCGAAGGCTGGGATTGTTCGTATTCCTTTCCCATCCACTTCCTCGTTTGGGTTCTTCCCAAACGTACTTCCGTATGGGGAGTACCTTCATCGGTAAAATTCATGGCCTTCACTTCCAAAGGAGTAAATGGGCGAACAGAAACTCCGTTGATCGTGCAGGACTGAAACTGAAAATAATAACAATAAAATGTAATAAAAAGAGGTGGTGCAGTTGCATAAAAGCTTGAATGGTATCTTCACCATAAACCCAATCTTTTAATACGGCTGAAAAGACTGAAATTGTGCTTTAACATGCTTAAAAAAAGCCTTAAGGTTGAAAAACTGAAATTTATGGTTCAAAATTTCCATTTACTTGGCAAGTCCTGTAATATGCCTTTGGGATTTTCTTTTACGTTCCCCATTGTTCATGGATAGGTACGAGTGTTCATCAAGTTTCCGCAATATTTTTTTTTTTAAAACGGCTGTATGGATTTTAATGAAGTGTGTTGGAAAAATTCTTCCATCATTCCTGAATATATTTCAACATTAAAAGATACAGTTTGCTTCAAAAATTCCACGTGCTTAAAATTTGAAAGCAAAGATGGACTCTGAGGAGATAGAGGCTCAGCAGTAGTATGTTGTTCGTTTTTTTACTTTTCAAGGCATTTCAGTAGCAGAAATGTTTAAGGTCCGAATTATATCCAAACATTTGGTCTATGAATGGATTGAAAAGTTCAGAAATGGACAGACATGTGTGATAGATGGTCAGAGAAGTGGACGGCCAGTGTCTGTCACAAATGCAGAAGGCGTAAACGTTTTTTGAGTGAGGCTTGCATTCGCTGCCAGAACGATGGAAGAAATGCATCTCCCAAAATGAAAATTTTGTGAATAATAGATGACGTTTACGTGTCAATGCAAATAAATGCATCCGTTTTTTTTTTAAATGACTACAGAAACTTAATCAACACCCTTGTAGTTAAGGAAATTTAGAACCCGGAAATAACTTCACATCCCTTTGCACAAATTAGTGTTTTTGACGGTGCAGTCGATCAGTTTGACTGATCAGTTTTTTTAAGGTTTTTTCATGGGAAGTTGCCATTATTTCACACCCCCAAATTTTTCCGCCGATAAGCGTTCCACCTATTGAACCTTTTTTCATTTTGACGCATTTGAAACGGAGAATTACCACGAAAGGACTGTCATGTTACTGCCAATTTATGGTGTAGGAAACATTCTTTTTATAAGAATTGGGTGTAGATTTCATTGAATATGTTGGGGAAAAAAATGCATGGTTAAATTCTCCCCACAATCAATGGCACTGTGTTTGTTATTGCAGTGCCGTTACTTTGCCTATTTTCTGGTTATCTTTCTGCACATCTTGTGACTCGTATCACTAATCCCAAGTTCATCGCTATCTCAAATTATCTGGTGAAACAAATAACAAACGGTGCCAACGTTTTTTCCATTTTAGTCGTCGGCACCTTCTCCTTCTCTTGACGGTAGCTTGGATTCTGATCCAGAATTGGCACGCTATTTCAACCGCCCGTATTGGGAGCAAAAGAACCAGCTCGATGGCGTCAAGATGATCAACAATAATCACGCGTCGCCCACGGCCACCGTGGATAGCCTCGGTGGACCGATTCCGAGTGCTCCTGCAAGCCTTCCGAGTGGTGGAATCACGCATTCTCTGGCCGCCATGCTTCAACCTTTGAAGGAAAACGATGTAAGAAATTTAAATTCTACGAAAAATCGCCATGATATTGAATTGCATTATTTTTACTCGTGTTATTTAATTGAAAATAATTGACACAACTTCAATTTGAGGTTTTCAACAAATGGAACCTAATTTCCAAACCCAGCTTTCTTTCTTATCGGATGCAGCTCGTGTCCAAAAGCTGAGCATAACTTGCCTACTTGTGGATGTTCTGAAATTGTGCTAAACTTTTGGACGCGAGCATACTTGGCTGTAAATCAAAAACTTTTAATTGACAATTTAAATCGAATATTATCGTCAAGATGACGATAACTCTTGAATGGTAAAATTGCATGAGGCACCGATTTTGTAAGTTACACATGTAGTTGTTAGGCCCGAAAACGGGAAGGTTTCCCGATCCCACCGTGATTTTTTTGTGGCTAATGCGATGCCTTTAAATCCAAGCACCGTGAATTGAAAAACATTGTTTTTATAGGCCCACCAAAACGGGGAAGTGGACGAATTGGATGACTTTGTTAGTACGCTATGCGGGAATTTGGAGATTTTTGTCAATCGTATGAAAAGTAATTCCAGCAGGGGACGAAGCATCGCCGTAGATTCGACCGTCCAGACTTTTTTTCTCAACATAACCGCCATGCATTCCCAGCTTTTGACATTCATTCAAGAGCAAGACGACAAAAGAGGTGAGCAAATCCTTCAACACCCTGACCATAAAAACCTTCTGAACGTTTGCCATCACCAAGACCTCTCTAATTTTACGTAGCACGAATGAATTATTCCAATTGTTTTCCTCTCTTGGAAATCCCAGAAACTTTCCGTAGAATGCCTCGACAAATTGAAAAATGAGTGAATGGTCAAACGAAGATTTTAGAATTTGTCAACGTTTTTCCACATTTTTTTCCATCCTTCCGGTAAGAGCACGGTGAAGAGCTACAAGGTAGGGCATAAGTCTGGAAAGTCTTGTTGCACCTGCTGCCTGCAATAGTGCCGATTTTTAGGCCTAAATGATGCTAACGCATCATCGTAAGGTCGGATGGTGACAGCTACAGAATTCGAATGTTCCAGAATATTACAATTCGATTCCATCTCATCACGTTTAGCCCATAAATTATATAGTATTTTTATTTGTTGTTTGATCTGAAAACAGACTTATGCCTCACCTTGCAGTTCTACGCTTAGTGGTAAGCATCTGTATTAAGCATTCACCGTGCTCTTACCCTTAGTTGGGAACATCACCGCACACGTTGTGGTTTTCTTGGTTATTCACATGAACAGTTTCTCTGAAGACATGTCCTGCCAAATGGTCGTGCTTAGCAACGTTGGCATGTGGTCCTCGAGTTAAAAGTTCAAATTACCGTTTCAGTGTACCACGAAAGCTTGCAAGACAAACTTTCCCAAGCCAAAGATGCCCGTGCCGCGCTAGATGCCCTGCGCGAAGATCATCGAGAGCGTATGCGGAGAGCTGCGGAGGAAGCCGAGAGGCAACGGCAAATCCAGATGGCCCAAAAACTGGAGATCATGCGGAAGAAAAAGCAGGAGTACCTCCAATATCAACGCCAGATTGCAATGCAGAGAATGCAGGAGCAGGAGCGTGAGATGCAACTGAGGCAGGAACAGCAGAAACAGCAGTACATGCGCCAGCTCGGCCCAGGTGGGTTTCCTCCGCAGGTGCCGGCCCCAGGCCAATCTCAGCCAGCGAGTTTCTCCGCGCCACCGCAGCAAACTCACGGATTTAACCCACCGAATGCGAGCAATGAGTCTCCGGCACACAACCCTGGAGCTGTAGCAGGCCCGGCCAGCTACCGACCGCAGTACCAATTTCCACCGGCAGCTGGACCCCAGTTTCAACCACCACAAGAATTCCAAAGTTACGGCATGCACGGTGAGCGAAACTGGGCACGTTTGAAGTGCCCAAAATATGAAAGTAGCATATGAAGACGAACATGGCAGCAGTTTTTGCACGTTTCCTCAGTGACTTGACCGACGTTTTTTTATTTCAGGCATGGTGAACAGCCTTCCACCATTGCCAAGGCATGGATTCCCTCCGCAACAGACCATGCCACCGATTGACATGAATCAGAGTCGCCAAATTCAAATGTCCAACTTGCCTCCCAGTAACGCCCCTCCGCATCAGAACTCCACGCACATGCCTGGCAAGTATTTTTTTCATTTTTGGTTTTATTTATCGGCTGCATGCGCGAGTATGACTCAAAACCTGGTAAAGTCAATGAACTTGAAGATGTCTGGAAAAGTCAAGGATTTTCTTATTTAAAATGAATGTCTTTACGTGGTTAGCTCAGGGATCATTTGCAAACTTTTTTAAAAAAAATTTAACAGTTTCTGTGGACAAACCTGCAAAATTTTCAACGTTTTCATAATACAAATTTGTAAAATAAAAAAAAATTACGATGCTAATTTTGCAAAATTTTCAAAATTGACAGTAGTTTTGTAACAATAAATTTTGTAAAATATCGTTGCAAAACATAGTTTGCAAGTGAAATTTGTTTAAAAACCTAGAAAAGTCTGAAGAGTTGAATATGACATTTCTGGCAAACCCTGAACATTTAAATTTTTGTCAAAATAGTTGTGGTAAAATATTGCATATCTGTAATTGTTTTTGAAAATATTTGTTACATGCATTTCCTAAGATCAGGTCAATTTTTAATTTCACCATCTTCTGCTGCACGTATTGCGTGATTCTACCACAAGTTTTAAACAAATTGACCTTGTTTGGACACTGAAGTAGTTCTCAGTGTAATGATCTCCTCACTGGGGCATTGTGATTGCTAAATACAAATCATCATCATCATTTATCTTGTAGGAACACCTGCTGGTATGCAAAATGTTGGACCGGCCTCTGTGGCTCACCCCAACGTGCCCAGCAATATGCCTGGGTCTGCACTTCCGCCGTCAAGACCGCCTAATCTATTGGAAGCTGAACTGATCTCATTTGACTGAGGGATTCGGAGTAAGGACTTATTAAAAAACCGCGATTCGCTCGATCAAGTTTTAAGCAAAAAAATAGACGTTTTTTGACTTTCAATTCAATTGTTTTTTTTTAAGCAAGCGCTTGTTGCTCCGATGATTTTTTTGGTTTATTATTTTTTCTTCCAAAAAATGTAAACTTCGAGCTAAGTTTGCAAACTTTTTCATGATCTGTCTGAAAAAGAATAAACGATATCAATAATAAAACTAACACCTCTGGTTTAGAAAATCTGTCAATCCACGAGTTTCCATATCACTAAGGATGGATAATATTGTCAACGTTTGGAGTGTAGTTTCTAATGGCTGAAATGCCTTATAAAAACCACGCAAAGTGGTTTTCTTTGGACTTTTGAGTGGACCAATCGTTTCTTGGAATTGCCAGAACCGAATCTTTGATCACTGTCACCACCCTCTCAAATTTTAAAGTAAACGTTTAATAGAGCCGCACCATTATAACAGAAGAAATGCATTGAGGGAAGAAAGTATTTCAACACCCTAAAAATGTTGAATTACTTAATAAATAATGAAATTTTTCCAATCAAATATTTACTGATACAAATGAAAGATAATCCAGACAATTTCTCATAATTTCAGCTTGAAACTATGAACATAAAATAAATTATAAAGAACAATAGTAAAATGAATCTGGGGGGGGGGGGGGGGGGAAATAATT
>JAQGAO010000447.1:0-34741 GCA_034697705.1 Ommatoiulus sabulosus | reverse complement strand
CTTTTCTGGGACAATTGGATAAAAGCACAATTTTAGAACACATTGAAACACAAATGGTGTTCCAAAATTGTTACAGGAAAGTGTTCCTAATTTATTTTATAGGAACACGAAATCTTGATAGCCTAGGAACACATTCATAGAAACACAAAATTAAAACACAAATATGGAACACAAAACGGAACACAAAACGCGTGTTTTGTGTTCCAATATTGTTACAAATAGTGTTCCAAAACACGCGTTTTTTGGTGTTCCAAAAGGATGAAAATGACTTACAGTGTAAGTGCGAAAAAGCAGTTTACGATTTCATTTTCATTTTGCCGGAAATAAAATCAAGTAATATAAAAAATATAAAAACATTTTTCTTGCGAGAACGATCCTGTACTAAATTGCAGCTCTGCTGGAAGCTTTTCAACAAAACAAGAAAAATTTTCAAAAGCAGTAACGTGTACTCTGTTATTTTTTGACAATAACATTTCGATAAAACACCCATTAACGATGAAATTAAAAATATTCTTTGATATTCAGTTCCCTGTAGTCATCAAATCCCATTAGAGCGATAAAATTTGGGAAATTCTAGCGATTTGAGACGTGCTCGAATAATAAAGTGTACAGTATATTTATGAAAATGCATTAAAAGCAATATTACCAAATGGAAAATAAATGGACTTCGTTTGTAATAAAAAAATTCTAAATTGTCTAAAGGATATTTGATTTATCGTAAGTTGTAATTTAAAGTATGTAGAATATATAGTGGGGAAAATGGGAAAGCCTCTGAAAACCTGGTGTGGTCAAAGTCTGCAGAGGCTGCACAACTTGGCATAAGGGCAGTGATGGCTGCGGAGATGGTGAAGATGGCTTCAGACACCACCAACGAACGTTGAGTCCATGGGAAATTGATGCTAATATACTGTAGGAAGAATCATGATGCTAGCTTGGAACCCATACTATTTCTGTTTATCTTCAATATAGTTAAGAAGACATGAAGACGTAGTCAGTTTTTATGATCCGTAGATGCATAATGGACGTCGTGGAAATAATTTGCAGAAAACGTTTTCTTGTGATTTATACCTTTAAAAAATGTAGACGGAGAAGCTATGAACGTAATGTATAAATGACATGCAATAGTTGCAGTATTTAATGGCTAAAATTAACAACTATTAGCGTTACACGCTGTGCCAGTTATGGTGCTTTCTAGCGGTCGCTTTTGCATCGTGTCATTCCCTCAAACTGCGGTTATCCTAATTCCCAAATACATGCTCTGTAAATGTAATGAGTTGTCCATTTCCAAAGTCTGGTGGTATCACACATGCTGGGATGTGGCCTTTTAAACGTTGTATTTTGGCAAACAACAATGCAATTGTTTTATTATTAAAAGGAAGGTTGTTAATAGGAGTTTTTTTAATGCAATAAAAGGATATGCGAGAACGCTGTGAACATGAACCTCGTTTGAGAAAAATTATAATGTCAAACGCCGATTTTAATTGTTGTAGGAGACTGGGTCATGCATCAGGATTCTCACAAGGCCTAGAGGAAATCTTACACGTTTTGTAGAGCATAAAAGCATAGGACACCATCAAATTATTTTCAGTATGTGGGAAATTTATGAAGCGATATATTCCGTTCTGCATTTTATGAACAGTTGGTGGTGTTTTTTTATCTCGATGAAAGTTTAACAAAAATCTTCCCATTGGGTTGGCATAGATTCATGCACTTCTGTAGGTCATACAACGTTTTGACTGTAATCTGAAGGCATCAGATTCAAGCAATTTTATTGTTGTGGCATTTTTTAAGTAAAGAGTTTGGCCTGCAACTATAGGGCAGGGTCTTGCGCGAAAAAAAGTACATGTGAATGTATTGAAGTAAAAAAAGAAATAAAAAAATCTTTAAAATTAACCTTGAAAAACACATAATAGTGTTTTTAAGTGGCAAATGCACTTCTTGTCACACCCGTTTATCAATGCAATTTATGCCATTTTTTGATATAATCATGTGATTTTTATTTTTTTTCAGTCTATAGGTACAGCATAATACACAATGTAATACTGGTGGAAATTCATGCTATGATAGAAACTAGTGACGCTTGACAACTTCAGCAAAATATGATTTAAACTTTTTCCAAAAATTGTATTCATGATAAAATAAAAACTGCGTTATTACCTGCGTTGATATATAGTACGTTTTTTATGCACTAACTCTGAGAGAGTTTGGTTATCATGTTAGATATACTTTATTTTGTTAAAATTTTACAGCATGAGTATATTATAAAAATTCTTTTTCGTGAAAAATTATGCGTTAAATCGTATATTGACAGCTATTACACGTTTTGCAAAAAAATATAGTAATATGCATTTGTTACTAAAAACTATGCTTGCACATTGTTTCAATCAGATACTGTCCCTTGTTAAAAGTCGCCAAACATACTGATAGCCTCTTATTTGGGATAATTTGCAAAATTAAAAAAAACTTTTAAAAAATATAAAAAGATGTTTTCACGAGAATCCATGGGGTTGTCGCTACGGGTCATATAACAGCCATCTTTCAGAAACAATTTAGCACCTCGTGTATTCCGGTTTTAGATTAAACGGATTCTTAGTTGAGAAAGGGAACTCGTTTGCCTCATTTCACTTTCTCTCTTAATATTTAACAGATGAGATTTGGCAATTTTGCGTTACGAATCGTTTGTCAAAATCTAATCTGTTTAGACCTACTGTATTTGATATCTGGATCCAGATTTAAAAATTGTTGACAAACCTGCTGTAAGACCTACATTTTAGAAGCTTACGCCAAAGGTCACTTGAAATGTGTTGATTACTTGGATTCTGTATAGGTATTGTCCTAATGACCGGTTGCACCAACCGGTTTAAAATGGGCTTAAACTTAAGTTTCATAATTTAGTCGCGTGCTAATTTTATATTTTTTTTAACTACAATTAAACATGTTTTCAGTATTTTGCTTTTTCACCAGCTAACGAATGAAATTGTATAGGGATTGTGAATTTCGCATTTCCAAATTTCCTACGCGTTAATCTTAAGTGAATAAAAGCATTTCAAATAAATTTATAAATTAACTCCTGGGAAATTTGAAAATGTTAAATTTCCAATTTGCCTTCGTCCACTGAAAGAATAAAAAAAATGAACAATCTTCGGAAAATTTCCATAAAGAATGGGCCACTACTAGGACACTATCTTACTTAAGACAATGTAGTTAAATATGTTTTATGTTATTCTCAAGCAATCAAAGGTTTGCCCGGGGGAAGGATGAACACGGATGTTCTGGTATACATAATTTGTTTGGGGTTAATATTTAATAATTAAAATTCTGGTTTACGACGATAATTGCTATATAGTCAAGGTAATCTTGCTATAAATAGAAAAAACCCACTTCACTTTCGTTGGGATATCTCGCTATAAAAAATCCTATTGAAATTCGCTACAAATTTATCAGGGGTGCCCACGAGGAGGTGAACTAGTTGTTTTCTTCTTGAATATGAACTCAAAACTCGTGCATGAAATTTCCCCCGAGGAAATTTTTTGATCGAAATACGTGAAAAAAAATGGATGTGAACCTGCATATCATCACGCTTATTTGATTCCTGTATTGTGTGTCCTGAATTCGTACGTGTATATCGAATTAAATAATAAGTAGAATTTGTACTTCAATTTGTACTCTTACTGTATACAGAGTATCAGTGTGTTGATCCTAGAATTTTTTCGTTAAAATTTAGCAAATTTATCCCCACGTCTACCATAATAAGCACTTTAGAATTGTCTTGTAATGCCAATTTATTAAAATAGTCACTGCGAAAAAATATAAAACGTACTTCATGAAATTGAACCGTATTGGCTCGGTGATGCGTTTTCAAAAACAGGAAGTTTTTCGTAATTATAAATTCCTCTACAAATAATTAAAAATTAAAAGTTTGTACTTACGTACATGTACCAGTTTCTGTATAAAGGCATTAAGGGATAAAGATTTAAAGGGATCTCAAAGGATTCACGATGATGATTTCACGCTAAATTTAATAAGCAATTTCTCATGTAACATACTTCAGTATACTGTGTAAAATATCACGCCACCATTACCTTATTTTTCATTGCTCTGAGCATATTTCTGTACCAGAAAAACGCAATGGTTATATGGTGTGCAGCAATATAGCAGACATATTCATGTTGATGCGGGATTTGCCGTTTTTGACATTTTGCTCTAGTTTTAGTGAGGTTTTAAACCTTTTCTGGAACATTTCCTAATTGCCATAGTTTATTAATTTTAAAAGTTTCAATGTTTCTTGAAGAATGGAAAATGTGTGGGAGGGATGGCTAATTAACCACCCTCTAGGAAAATTAATTCCTACTATTGTTGCCTTCAAGAAAAAAATATTCAGAAATGACGTACATTATCAGACAGCGGTTTTTGTGGTCAGTTTTAAAATATGAAGCATGCACAATAAATGACAATTTTTAAATTATTAATGGTTTTACCTGTTATATGAAGGTAAACTGCAATGCTAAGTATACGTGCTTGGAATGTGCATTGGGTCGTCCCGATTCCACGTACACGCAGTACACGTACAGTGTAGAAACCAAAAAACAAACGAGTGATTGAATTCCATTTCACCCGGATGTTTCGATTCCTGCAATTCTGTCAGAATAATTGTTTTTCAATGTTAATTCTCTTGTCTCCTTGCTAACTTTACATGCAGTCCAGGCAAAATTGGAAGGTCAATGTACGTCTTATCATTTTTATTGAGTTATTAAATGTTTAGTCACTCTTAGTTGGGTAGACTGTCAGCAAAGTTAAAGCACCACTTTAGCTGTCAACTCACCTGCACGTGTATATAGGCAGACATATTTCAGACATTAATTTGTATGTCAAGGTAAGATGAGGGTGCCAGTGTTGACCGTGATATTAGCTATAATCACGACTTAGCCAAGCCTGCTCCAGTTTTTTGCATTCCTGCGACATATTTCTCAGCCTGGCATATATGCTGGAATTATAAAAAAAAATGCTAAATTTATGCCGATAACTTATACTGACTTCTTTCTACATATAGTACTTTCTCGCCGATATCAAACTTGCCAATGTCAGAAAAGTTTGAGACAAGAAAACGACTGAACAGTCATATATTCTGGAAAAGACAAGTTCCATAGAGAGTGAAATGAAATTTAATATATTTGCTGGCATTTTTACATTTTGACCTTATCATTTGGAGCATGTTTTTTAAACACGAGGTGACGAGGATATTTGTGTGTTTGGAGAATCTGCTAAAAATGAGTGACGAAGCCTTTTTCTGAGTGAAGAAACCTTTGATTCAGAATAAATGATGATTTTTTAACAGAATGATGATTTTTCTCTAAACAAGGGTCATATTGCTTGAGTGCAAGAGTTTGATCTTTTATTTGCTTGGTCACAAAAGAACTCTCAAAAACTTATCGGTGGTGAAAATTAATGATTTTGCTCTATGACGTAAAATTTCTCCGATATTAGTAATGTGCCATCAGGTCGGATACTAATTGCATCGACCCATATTTATGTGTGCCTTTCCAATTAGTTCAAATGTACATCTCGTCATTTTAATCATTCATTGACCTCTTCGTTGCTTCAGAAGTGTACAAATTTCTGAATTTTGAACTGTGTAGTCTGTAAATATACAATATGAGTTTACAGAAAATTTTCATTGCATTACACCTATTTATTACGAATTTTGAGGGATATCTCTTAAATACCATAAACACCGATGAGTCATATAACAGAAGAGAATTTTTTTCCCCCTCGCAAATGTGCATGTGTGTCGAAGAAGCAAGAGGTTTTTCAAGGAGTTGCAATACAATGGATCGATGTCATGTCCGGGATTTTTGCGTGGACAAGAGGCCCGACTAGGCTACTGACCTTTTTTAAGTCATTCAAAACTTTGAAAATTGGAGCAAAACTGCCCTCCTGTTAGCAAACCTCCTTCACATAACTTCTTGCAACTGCTGCAAGTCTTTAGGGATTCGATTATCTATAGGTATACAGTATTACATGTATGTTAGGATTTTGAGCTTGATTCAAATTGTTACATTTATAGTGATCAAGAATCAGTGAAATCGATTTACTATCAGGGGGTATTGACTTTTATATAACTTTTAAAATACACATATCAATATATTGGATAATTGAAGGACTTATGCCAATTAATGCAGCACCTTTGAAAACCCTGACATTACATCAGTGCGGTTTAAAGTATAATATGATTTCCTTGTGTATATATGCTGTGATTCACCCAGATAGGAATTTTAGGTTTGAGATTTAGTTTTAACTCTTAATTTGGGCATCGCTGCCATCGATTGTTAATTCACTTTTAAATTCGTGATTGAAATGCACGGAGTCCAGTTCTGACGTATCTTGCGACAGTTACAATGTATTTCAAAACGCACTATTTAAAGAAGGAAAAAAAATCGAAATTAAGTTAATTTCCGACTAATTACAGTATAGCCAAGGTAAACTTGATAATATTTTATGCAAAAAGCAGTTCTCGCAGCAAATTAACCAAAATGACCTAATTGCAAATCCAGTTTGGTCAATGTGGAACGGCCACTTGACCGAATGACTTAGTTTTCGTTTCAAAACTTCGTAGACATTTTTTGTGGCGCCCTCGTGACCCGTGAGGCACTCGTATAAATGCATTTAATGATTGAATCTAATAACCCGTGAAATACATTAATATCCGGCATGAATAGCCAGGATTGGAACGTGACTTTTCAAATCTGTTAAGCCCAGCAAATACGTGAACTCCCTAGCTTATCTCTCCGTCACTTATCTGCCCACATCTCACGTATTTATTTCCAATAATGATGCGCTGGTTTGGATCTGGACGCTGTATTCCGAAAATCACGAGAAATCATCAAATTTGCTATATTATATATGATTGTAAATTGCATCGTTAAAAGTATTTACTTTGAACTAAAATTGATATACTGTACATGTGTACACGTCATTTACCTTGAATTTTACCTTGGATTTTACCTTACAGTCATTTGAATAAAATGCAGCATAATTGAGATTTATTTTATAGATACCTGGTGTGATGAAAACCCGTCTCATTTGACGTTGCTTGTCCTAAACTGTATAAAAAAAGCCAGCTATTTATGGTCGGTCCACAAACATGTTTTGAAATGACATCGAATTGCAAATTTGGTCATAAAAACCTAACGTCGAGTCTTTTGAAAATACATGTACACTGTAGGTTAAAAATTTACAATTGCAATGTGTGTGTTACAGTGCATGGAAACATTTCCTGTATGCAAAATTTAAAAAACAAAGGAATTCACTTAGTATACAGTATTCCTTAATCATGAGTATAATATTGTGTTATTATATATGATTGTAATAGAAACCGAAAATTGATCCATTCACTAATAACCTAATTTTTGGTTACTTCCAGGTTTGGTATAGCCAGTGTGCTTCTGTTATACGTTTTGGTGTCCACTGCCAGCATTTCTTCGAGAGACGATGTCACTGAAGATGCCCCGAGATCCAAGCTTCCTTTAGTTGTGTCTATACCATCAAAAGTTTCCCGGGCTAATAAATTAAACGCTAACGATATTTTCGCTCCCTCATCATTCCATGGACGAACCAAGTTGATGTCCCATTCCTTCCCATCAGAAAGTTCTACTCCAGAACGCACTGCAGCAACCACAGAAGCTACAACAACCAGTAGCACCACCACCTCCGCCACAACTACCACTACCACTACTACTACTACTACAACTCCTATCACTACCACCACAGAGGTGCCTGAAGCAACCACCACCACCACCACCACCACTACAGAAAGACCATCATCCCCAGCGGAAGAATCAGCTCACAGTGTTCACGAACACGAGGTAGTATCGGAAGAGCAAACAAAACCTGCATCTACTTTTACAACGGAAGGCACGACGTTGACCTCCACAACACCAGGAGTAACCGACGAGAGCCACGAAACGACGGTGGTTCTGACATCCACACCTTCAGAGGTTGCTGATGTCGCCAACGCTTCCTCGGTCAAGACCGCGGAGGAGGTTGTGGAGAGGGATTATGGACAATCTTTGGGTAACCAGCACCACGAAGAAAGCGCCGGAGAGGTCAGTGGTTCTAACGATGAGGGCGGCCATACGGTAGATTTGGATTCCCCCGTTCATCCAGAAGATTCTTCCTCTGACTTGGCGGAAGATGGTCAGACGTTTAATGCTGAAGAGCGTGTTGCTATTGAGGAGCCTGTTGAGTTAAAAGAGCGCGTCGATGCCGATGTTGCCGACGAAATTGATCCAATGGACGAAGCTGCGCAGGCAAGCGAGGTTGATTATGCCGTTGTGGCACCTGACATCAGCGCGGTTCGACAACCAGAATTCCCAGAGCATCGGTCATTGGACTGGGACAGCGAGGCTGTTGCGGAAGACAACACGAAGGTTTCCGTCAAAATTGTGCCAATTGCGACGAAGAATGATACAAGTTCCAATGATACGGACGTACGACATTCCTCGACCTTTTCCGTTGCCGTGCTGCACCCGCTGGGAGTCTTTGATTCGTCCGAGAAGTCGCCAGAAGTGGCCATCCCAAAGGAACGAGGATCATTCAAGAACGCAATGGCGAAATCCCTCTTGGACCCCAAGCCTGACAATGCGTCGTCTGCTGCCATTCTGCTTCCAGTGCAAGATTCCAACGACTCGTCAGCTGACCTCTCAGAGAGAACTGTCGTGGTAGTGCTGGACAGTGATTCCTCAACCGATGTCTCCAGCACCTCTGCGAACGATAAAGCCCCATCACCATCATCTGTTAGCGAAAGCTCGATTCATCAGACTCGTTCAAAGTCCTCTGATGACAAGATCAGCCGATCTAGCAAAAAGTTTTCAAGGCCATCAGTGCTCGAAAACAAGGATTTGGAACCTGCCGAATCATCCCATGACTCTCCATTCATACTAGATCCCGAAAGAGGCGAAGGTCTCGTTGCCAGCGAGGTGTCGGCGCTGGAAGCGGAAGCGGGTTTGGCTGACGAGTCTTCTCTGCTGGACTCTGAAGTCGGAGCCTCTCACGATGATCCGGAGGTGGTCAATGAAGAGGGCGAATATGAGTATGTCTATGAGTATATCGACACTAATGCCACTGATACTCCAGCCGCCATCCCAGACGAAGTTCTTCTTGTCAGCGATGGCCGACCAGCAACTCCGGTTACTCAACCTTCCTCTCAACTTCCAGCTCAGCTACCCGTTCAACTACCCGCTCAACAGCCGTTGCCAGCCGCAGAAGTGGCTCCAATCGCTGAAAGCACCGACAACAGCTCCCTGGCCTTCATTGTCCCCGATGGGTCCCGACCTCCAAGTTTCCGTAATTTTGGACCGTTGGATGTTGTAGATGCGCCGTTCATACTAGAGGCTTCAGGAAACCAAACCGCGCCTGAGCTCGTCCCCGGCAGCTTTCAGCCTCAGTCAGTCCCGGTTCAGGCAATTCACCCCGTAGCCGATGCACCATTGGCCGCTTTCCGTCCGGAAGAAGGCGCCCTACCCTTCATTCCCGGACTTCCAGACTCTCCAGTATATTTCGTCGGACTTCAACGGGAAAAGATTCTCCCTGGAGAAACGTTGCCCGCTCCAGGACCAGTCTTGAGCAAAGACGCCGCCTCAAGCCATGACTCCAACGCCCTTCTGGATGGAAAACTGGAAAAGAGCGCCGGAAAGGTCAAGGGGGACGAAGAGCAGTTGAACGCTTTGTACGCTCTGTCACGAGCACTTCCTCTCGACGACAACCTGCCGTTCCTGATATCCTCCGAAGGCGATGCCAATGCTACAGTTTTCCTTCCTCCTAACCTTCCTGATCCTTTCTCCGACGAGCTCCTGGGTGAGGTTAGGAATCCCGAAGCAGCCTTCACCAGCACAGTTGCCGTCCCAACGACCATCTCAGAAGAACTCACCACCATTACAACTACCCCCACAACCACCACCACCACTACGACCACCGAGCTGCCTACCACGACAACCGTGACTGTCACCGAGGTCGAAGCTACCCCCGCTGCAGAGTTGAAGCCAGCACCCAAACCCTCCAAAAGAGGACCCAGGCCAGGCGGCAGAAGGCGGCCAACGACCACCACGACCGCGGCTACGACCTCTGCAGAAACCACGGCTACCACAGCGAGCGCTCCCGCGCGAAGGGGATCTCGACCCAGTCGCGTTGGAGGGCGCAGGAAAACTACCGTGGCAGCGCAAGGCGACTCTGATAGCACCACCCACGCGCCAGACGCCACCACTGCTCCAGAGGCGACAGAGAAGCCATCTGGGGTCGAACGGTCTCGCTTCGGTTCTCGAGGACGTGGCCGCCTAGCTTCAACGACCCCTAAAGCTGCAACCGAGGAATCCAGCACATCAGTACCCAACAAGGACAAGGAAAGCAACACCATAGCAAACGGCGGCTCCAGGAGGCCCGTGACCGGGCGGAGGAACAATCGAGTCTCTGCTGCCGATTCGAGCAGCACCAACGGCGAGAAGGAGACCACCAGCACGAGGGCCTCTGGACCGGCCCGTGGAGGTAGACGTCCCCAATTCAACAGGAACAGCGGCAAGAACGGGGAAGCCAAAACCACCGCCGCACCGACGACTTCCGACAGTGAAGCGGAGGCCGCAACCACCACCCGAAAGGCGTCCATCTTCAGGCCACGAGGGCGAGGGCGCTTCCAGCCCAAGACCAAGGTCGGTGCTGCCCAAGACGAGGCCACGGATCAGAGCACAGACGAGACCCACGCCACTGCCGAGAGCGTAGCCAGCGAGCACAAGGAAGAGTCTCCAGTAGCCAGCGTGCCCAACGATGAATCCGTCTCAGAAGGTGGGTCCACGCAGGCTGCATCCGATGCAAGTACGGAGAGTTCGGCAACAGAGAGCAGTGGACCACCGAGGAAGTTTCCGCCCCGGATTCGGCCTGGCGCAAGGGCCACGATTCCTCACCGGTCTACTGAAGCCAGCAACTGAAGTCGGTAAACCCCTGTTTGTAAGTTAACTCGCGAACGAGAAGCATTGAGCGCGCCAGGTTCCCCCACAGAATTGTTTTCAACCATCCTGATCTGTTGTTCCAAACGTTTACCAATACTCTTCAGAAATTTCTCGGTGTCCTGTGGCATCTTCGGGCGATGGAGGGATTGAAGAATAGCCAATGCAATGCTTCGAAAGAATGGTTTAATAGATTCAGAATTTTTGGAGAATTTGTCGGCCCTTTCACCTTGTCCAGATTGTTAGGTGAAATCATTTCCCAATTTTTAAGTCTTCCACGAGTTCATTTTGGCAGTTTACGTTTTTGAATTTCAGAGGAACCCTGACTCAAAACCTTTAAACAAAATGGTAGGCTATACCGTCTTTTGGCAACTTCCTGTCTTCGAAATATCCCTTCTTTGAAACGCATCTCTAGGTTTTTTTTTCTGTGCTTCATTTTCGGAAAAATGCGTAATAAGTGTGTTAAGTTTAGCGTTGATATTTCCCTGCATGCAGCCAGCTTCATGTAGCAGTTTAATTTTTAAATCAAAAGACCTGCATCATGAAGTGCCCATACGAAATTTGTTTATGAACCATAAATGACGACAATAACCATAGCCATATGCATATGTTTGGTTCATGTACACGCAAGTTAAATTCGTTTGACTGATGTAATTTTGTGATTACTTTCATTGCTGTTGTTTTTAACACATATCTGTGTGAATTTGCACATGCAAAGAATAAAATTGCTTTCGGTGAGGAGGTCATACATAAAGGATGTCTTTCATTTCCCTTTTCTAAACACACGATTGAATTTATGAATCGTTCATGTGATATCCAAATTTACATCATTTTTACGTGTTTCTTACTTTCATCCCTCTCACATTCTTTATGGATGATCCTCAGGGCATTTTTTATTGTTCAATGGAGCTAGACTGCAGCCTTATAGGTGCCATAGTCATATTATTAAAATCTAAAAAAAGAAGTGGACAAATTTTAAAATAGTTTGTGTCCAAAACTCAATTGACGAATATCGATCAGCTTAATAATACATGTATATTAACAGTTGTAAACATCTCATTTTCGTTACAGTGAACTTTTGAACCTTCTATTTTATTTCAAATGTTTTGATGATTAGGGCGTTGTCAAGCAAGCATCTGTCTAGACACTCGACACATTGAAAATATTTTTCTTTCTGGTAAATTTTGGTGAAATTTAAATTATTTCTAACAACATTAATTCGCCGTAGCTCCGGAAAAAATGTTATCCAGTAATGAGGTCGTCATTGGCAAATCGAAGTGAACTGACAGGCAAGAAAAGTAGTTTTAAAAGTTGAATCGTGAGCTGGAACTCTTTAAATTTCTGAACTTAATTTTAGTCGTTTGTATATTTTGACTGTCACTTGTTCAAATATAATGGCCAAGTCTAAGGGGTCGTCCATATATTACACGATCGTTCAGACAAATCTCGACGGAAAAATAAAGGAATGTATTTTTTTATAAAATAAAATGCTTCAATACTGAATTTTTTACATTAGTAACACTATTTTGATATCCTGTACATTCAACTGCTATTTTTTTTATTTCACAATTTATTCAAGAAATGTCGAGATCTCCACAGTTAAATTTATCAATTCAGGATGTTAAGACAGGCTTTATTAAAATAAATCCGACCTTGATTTGATGACGGCTGGGTTATTAAATGGGCGAGCCCTCTGCAGTGAGGAAACTGAAAATAAAGTCAACGTAAATTGTTATGCTTTGGCTAACTAAGATACAGGTTGTCGTTTTTTTTTTGTAAAATATGTCAATGTGATAATGCTGCTTTTTAATAAATGTATGTCAGTTTCTTTCTTCTTAATCAGTTTCAAATGTTTTTTCATAAATCTACTTGTGCTCTAAACTGATTTTGTTTGCCTCTTATAAAGTGTTTAGATCATTTGTACTTTTTAGGTGAGTGCTTAAATATGGCCAAGACAAATTTGCATTAAAACTGTACATATATTTTTGTCTGGCCTACATTCTATGGTTCGTCTTGTGATATACCAAATTATTCAAGTTTGTAACAAATTCATTTCAGTTGCAAGTTTCTTCCATTTGTGAAAAGAAAACCAATTCTCAAACCATGCAAAATGAAGTAATATGCATAATGGCTCAATATGTTTAAAAGCATCAGGTAAGTCCATTCATCTTTAGACATGTACATAGTAAGTGTATCTAATCTATGTTTTATTATTATACCTACATGCACTTACCTACTAACTAAATGTAAACTGACCGAGTTCTCCTTTGCATGTGTATCATCCTCTTTTGATTAGTACATCAGCGTACATGTATAGCATATGCTTTCATTTAGTTACATCGTTATGATAGGGGTACTCAGACAGACGCTTAATGAATGGCAGTTTTGGTAATCTGAACATCACGTGTGCAAAATCGACAGGCTAATTTGTTTAAAATTTTCAATCAAGGTTATCGTAACCATAGTTCAATACATTGTCGACAATCACAAATTGAAAAAAAAGATTTGCAATCATTTTACATTGTACATGTACAATATGAAAATGCAATAAGCACAGGCCTGAATAAGCAATTTTGAAAAAAACCTTTGAACGATAGATATGAGAAGCTAGATTTTATATATAT
This sequence comes from Ommatoiulus sabulosus, assembly GCA_034697705.1. Classification (NCBI taxonomy): domain Eukaryota; kingdom Metazoa; phylum Arthropoda; class Diplopoda; order Julida; family Julidae; genus Ommatoiulus; species Ommatoiulus sabulosus. The sequence continues at coordinate 21,126 of JAQGAO010000447.1, read as the reverse complement.
AATTTATAATCATTTTAATGCATCCCTTTTGCACACGTGAACTGATTTCACCAAATACTATAAAAATGCCATTTATATGCCTGTACGTACTCCTATTACTGCATATCCCAAACAAGTAAAATCAGCTGTTTGAGACGATAAATGCAGATCATTTTTTTTTACAATCTCAGGCGTAGTACTTTCTACATCTTGTGACGAAAATATTTCAGATTCATTTGAAGGTTATTTTATTAATGTTTTTGTACTTTTACTTTTCGTGATTCCTTAGTTTCCATAACTAGTTATGAACGAATGTACTATTATAGTATTTGAAACACGTGCGTATTTCCATAGTTCAGTGAACTAGTGTTCAAACATTTGATTCTAATCAATATTAGGGTATCTTTTACTTGTCATCAATTGGTCTTCAAAAAATTTAAATTAAATATTTTTGGTGAAGTGTATTTGTGAATTCATATACCGTACAGTAAGTAATACAAGTGAAGTCGTACATGTACATGTATATAGAGCAGGTTTGATCATGTATTAACTTCAACTTCGTAGAGGGCGCCACAAAATAAGTCAGTTGTGATTATTAATTGCAAGTACGTATTTGATAGATACATTATGCAAAACGCAATTCCCTACCATATTTGTTTAGCGGAGAGACCAGCAGACCATGAAATGTTTCAAGGATGCCGTCGCATTTGATGACGATATATTACTCTGTTACAATTTCAGTAAAGCAATTAAATGGTATTGAATAAAAACTAGATACATCAACCATTCATGATATATTACTCTGTTCGGCTATGTTTCATTGAAACGTACATTCGATCACACTTAGATACCCATCAATATTCCTTAATTTTCCCTCTGATAAATTCTTCAGTTTATTTTTTTTAAAAATTTGTCTACAGTTAACCAATTATGAAAAATACATGTAAGTTACAGAATGAGGCGTTCAAAAATACGCGTGTATAGTTTCAAAGTTCCCGCCATATTATCCTCATCCGTTGTTCAAAGCGCCGTTATTCCTTGACGTCACATCAACATATGGCGAATGGCGATGGAGGCGAGCGTGTTTTCCTTTTCACGGTCCTGGCATTCTATTTTAAGTTCTAAATGAGTGAAATTAATATGAAATCGGAATTATTAGGGACCGAAAAATGCAAAAGCGAAGCTCGTCAAATGAACCAGCGTCGGAAAATGTCCAAAACGTCGTTGGTGTTGAACGGCGATCGTCATTCGGCGTCGGTTTGCGCGTTTGACTCGTGTTGTTCACGGACTCAGGTAAACATGGTCGTGGCGATGCAAGATCACATCTCCTGTACAAAAACTCCCGACTTTTTTAAAGGACAGGAATTGGACAAAGACAATAAATTGAGTCTGCCCTACGAACTTGATCACATGTACGCCAATTGTAGCGAAAATCGGGCGTCTAAAGAAGACGGCCAACAGTTAAAGTGCGTCAAAGAGTGGTTGCTACTCAACTTGGATTTGATACAACAGCAACAAGAACAACTGACATTTAAAGACAGGGAAATAACTGGCCTGAGACAAGAAAACGAGAAGGTGAGCACTTTGACAGCGTTTGCTGCCGTTTGGTGTGCAAAGCCCAGAAAATATACAATGCTTTAATAATATAACGGTTATGCTATTATTCGCTTTTGTTTGGCAAGCGGCGAATTTTCGAGTGATGTTTTCGTAGCACGCGAGACCAACATGGCGGATCAGTGTTAGGATGCGAATAAATTACGCAAAAAGGCGCATTAGAGCCATGATTGCATTGTTTTTTTTAGAAGTATTAAAAAGACGGGCTTGTGAATATATTTAATTAGAATAAACGAATTTGCTATTTAAAAAGAACAGGCTTACGCCGCAATTTTTTATGCCGTTGTCATGGAGCTCGCATTCGGCGTCCATTCCCGGCCATGATGCAAGAAGCGCGTGGCGAAAGTGTCGCTGACCTTAATCTCATTTCGTAATCTTGCCATGCGTGTGAATTATTAATCCAGTATTTTTTTCCGTTTGAATATTGTTTTGAAATATTATAAGTCGGAATTTTTTTATGGCGGCATATTCGACTGATGAGGGTACGTCAAGCGCTGATGACAGGATGATTTTGGGATGGGGTTTATATTTTTATTAAAATTGTGACATGACAGTTGTGGCTTACATCCCGAAAAGCATCCCTGTTAATTTCTTTATACAGCTTCATTCATGAATGATCGAGTTCTATATGGAGATAATTTAATTACAGTTTGTTTATACCCAAACAAAATTCTATTCATTTGTGTTCTTTTGGGATAGTTTATAATTGATGTTCAAATTGCAGTTTTTTGCACTACTTAAATTTGTCACGCCTTGCCCACCATCAATTACAGTAATGTGATGATTCTGATGAGTATTGTTTTCTGTAATTCGACATTTCAGTTGTTACCATGCTTGTCATATAGCGTCATGGTATTACTGTCTTCTCATAACTTAATATTAAGGGATCTTCTGCTTTTTAAGTTTAAATAGCACTCGAATAATCTGTACTGTTCCTTGGTATTTTAATTCTTAAATTAACCATCGCTTCTTCTAGCTTAAACAGAGGTTAGAAAAATCGGAAACACGTTTAGCAGCACTACATCAAGAGCATGGAACGTCGCTGACAAATTCTTCAAAATTTGCTTCTAATAAAACTTCCGATGCAAGGCGATCCAAAAAGTCCCAGATAATTGAAAGACACAGAAAGCGGTAAGTCATTTTTGTTGTTATGCATGGTTGCCAGGGATTCTGGAATTATGCGCAATGTTGCAGAGTCATTTCCAGCTGCATATGTGTGAATTTTAATTTTAGTGAAAGCTCGGCCGACTCTTCGCATTCTAAACGCCATTCGACAATTGATGGCAGCAGAGAGCCTAGTATTAGCGATTATGGATCTGGAAACCAGTCCAAACAATCTCACAAAAAAACTTTACCTGTTCAGAAAAAGGATGAAGTTCTCCAAACGGAAATTTTATATTATACTCCCATCGGAGAATTAACTAAAAAGGTTGATATTCCGATGATGAGTGAACCTGTTCTAGGTAAGACAGTAGGGATAAATAATTGATTATGGCTGAAATATCTTGTCTATATAAATTCTATATGGCAATGGTATTTTTTTTTAAATGGCCAGTGCCAACCTGGAGAGAAAGACATTTTACTAGCTGTTATCAAATGGAGGGTACAGAAGTATGTGTTATTTTTTGTCACATTCCAAAAAAAAAATTCAATTTCATATTGATTTTTTTTAATGTTGATGATTGCACTTTTTCGATTAGAATTTAGATGATGACATCTTTCTCAAGCGTCACCAAAAACTTGAAATTGATGAAAAACGAAGAAAGAGGTTATTTAAAATCACTATTGTAAATATTTTACAATAATTATTTCATGTTAAAATATAAATTCATTCCATGTTTGACTTTTTAAAAAGGTGGGACATACAGAGGTTACGGGAGCAAAGGCTTCACGAGAAACTAAAACGAGGAAGGTGTGGAACAAAAGAATTGTTCAATAATCCTAGACCGGAGTTGACTACATTTTATCCTAATGCTGATGATGGTGAGCATGTTGTTTTGTTTAAAAGGAGATTTTTGAAGTAATGCTCTTATCAATAATATTTTGTGACAATAAGTTGAGAATTTGTTATACTTTTTCAGTGCAATTTATTGAGGTCACTGATACTGTTCCAATATTTGCATTTGGGCATGCAATTCCATTGATGGAACCTAGGTAAGCACAAGGGTGTTTGAGATTTTTTTCAAACATGTTCCTACCATTTTGAAGCAGCTCTTTAACAAGTGTATTTAATTGAAATGGGAAACCTTAAGTCGGGAGCATGCATTTTTATTTTTGACTTAGCCTACTTATATAGGGGTTATAGATCGTCTGTGTCCTCATGGCTTTATGCAGCCAATAAGTGAGAAACATAATGATTGTATTTTAAACTTGGGTTACCAAAGGGTTCTTTATATTGTCTAGGTGATAATATTACATGTTTTATATTATAAAATTGTTTTGCTTGATGCAATGATGTTAAATGTTTTGTTGCGATGGCCCTTGTGCTTTACATGAATTTCTGGTTACTTGACATATTTTTTTTTTAATTTTTTAGTGAATTCTGCATCCCGTGGCTGAATTCTTCCAATAAAGAGTGGTCTGAGATGGGAACAAGTGGCACGAGACGGCACAGTAAATCTCGCCAATGGAATGACCCCAGGCGAGCTACTTGATCTCCAAAGAAAAAGATTCAGGTATCCAGGTATCTGCAAATTTATACATTAACCACTGCTGAGCAGAATGCTGCTCGAGGTAAATGATGATACTGTCAGAAATGGAAATTTGCTATGACCCTGTGGGCCTCAAGTTAATTACTGTTTATTTCAGTAAGCATTTGTTTTTGAAATTAACAGTCTGAAGTGTACCTGTTCCATGTTCGGGATATAATGGACACCATATAACTACTAAAAATTTGAAATGCCATAAGCTAAATTATGGATTTGGATTTTTCTAAATGTAAATATGTAATATATAGACTAGCGGAAGCATGACCTCTTTGGTCAATTTATGTCACACAACATGTTTACAGGTGTGAATAGCTTGTCAGTATTTGCCATGGAAGGTATCCTCGACATGAATGTCTACAGTTATTTTTATATATTGAATCGACGATGAGTGCACATTAGGCTCAATAAAAATCCCTATTATTGTAGTAAAATTACATAACTTGAAATGAGCAAGACCTTCACAATTATGCTTTTTTCAAATTTTCATAAATCTTCAGTATGTTCTTTTAAGAATCCACCGTTATGTGTCTGTTTATGATTGGCATCCTTTAATAGTTCTTAGCTTATCTCCTTCATACTATGTTAAAAGGTGTGAACCATTTCTCACTTTAAATTTTATTGCATCATAATTAAAAATGAATTTGAACTCTGGAGATTTAGTAATCTGCTTGTAAAATAGCCTTTTTTCACCTATGGAATAGATTTCAGGTTGAAGGAAAGCAGAAAAATTGCTGCATTTAACAATGCTGATAAGTTAAAATTACACCAACACTGATGACAGTAGTTAACATGGGATGTGCAGTAAAAATAAAGCAAATACACATGTATGTGAAAAAAATTTTAATTCCTTTTTAATAGGTGAATGCAACGAGGCTATCACCCTAAAAAATTCATTGGGAGTAAAATAGCGGCAACTTGTTATGGAATATTAGAATTTATAAATAGATTTTGCTGTAACGTATATTTGACTAGTGCACCTACTCCATTTTTGGCTGCAGTAAAAATTAAGTAAATAGTCAAAAATTGTTTGCAGTTTGAAAAAAACGAAAGTTAAAAAAAATAAACTGACAATTCTTGAGCAATTGAGAAATTCGCTTAAATTAATTCCATTTTTAGATTTTGGAAGCAACATGATCGTTTACAAATAACTTTAAATATCAAAGACAGTACAATGTCACATATCTATATAAAGTTTGTTTAGTGGAACTTAAGAATGTCGTTTTCAATAATTCTGCTTGCTTACATTTGAGGGACCAAGTTCTTTGTGGGTATACCTTTATGATTGTTGGTGGACATGGAGATAAACATTGTTCAACAATCCTTTGATAGCAAATGTAAAGATTTAAGAATATAGCATAGTACATTAGATGCACACTTCCATGTACTGATGTCTTTCATTTATCCATAGGCCCATAATTTTTTTCGTTTATGATATGTCAAAAGTGAATTCTGTACACCCATTCATTATTTTCTTACTAGCCTAAATTATCGTGCACATTTAGTGGTCACAAAAGTTAGACACAATTAGTGGCTGAACGATGTAGCAAAGTTTCATTGTTGCTCATAGCCTAGTTAATGCAAGTGTTACGGAAAACTTACAAAAGTAGTCGCCAATAAGGATTATGAAAAATTATCTACCATTTAATGCATTTCGTTCAGTTGTGTTTAAAGTTTGAATTTCGTGAAGATGCAATAACTGCAGTTTTTCTTTAAGACGGATAAGTTGATCTCTATGTTGATTAGGGGCATTGTAGTTCTCACATGATATGTTCTGCTGATCTTATTCACTGTTACAAGTGCCCGTTTATTGATACACCCAATCTGTTCCTTTGAAAAAATGTGATGTTAAAAAAAGTGGGAAATATTATTTCATAGTTGCTACTAAAATAAACATTTTAAAATGAAACATGATTAAATAGAATGAATTTAGTTTTCATTGCTGCGAACTCCAGGCAAAACTGCCATGACTAGATGAACATCAAATGTTGATTTCCATTCTAAACTGGTAATGTTTCTTTCTTAGGGAAATTGTATTAAATTTGAGCTGGTATTTATAGTAGCTAATATTTTTTTGGAATTGGTGTTTGATTTATACTCAAATGGCAAGATGTACATGTAATTACTTTGCATTTTACATGCACTGTTTGTGTAGGATTTGAGCTATTTCTATATTAGTTTAAAAGTAACAGCAAGTTTCTAAACCTCAAAATAAACTTGGAAAAAAATTATAACGGACTGCTATCAATTTTCTGTTCATCACAGGTGCAGGCTTAGGGTTTGTGGCCTTATTCAGTAATTGTTCATAGAATAAATTTTGAATAAAATATAGTCAAACCTCGTCAAAAAGAACTCCAAGGGACGTCTACGTAAATTCGTTTAAACTGTAATTTTATTATCAGCAATCAGAAATAACTTTTAGGATAAAGGTTATCTCAGCAATAGGCATTGCATGTTAAGAAATGCAAAATGTACTTGTGCTTCAATGTACACAATTATAGTTTGTCTAAAATAATCCTTTATTGGAGATTGTTTTATTTGTGATTTTCTCAAAAAGTCTTAATTTTTTTTAATGCAATGTATGGAGTATTAAATGCGGTTGACTATGTCAATATTCATAATGAAATCCTGAACGATGTTTTGAAACCATTGGATCAGAAAGTATTATTCAGACTGGCATATCTACCAATCATAATGAACAATGGTAATTGATTGAATATAAAATTGTAGTATAGTAATAAGGTTAATGTTTATTGAACGAGTTCCACATGAATACAGTTAAACGGAAACAAATAACAGCAGGCTTATGGGCTGCTAGTGTACATTCTTCCCTTTGCTATCAAGTCAAAATTGTTAATTAAAACATCACTTGAACTTCATGAAAAGGCAAACAAAAGACAATGTACATAATTTTAAAATACTTGACATGTTATCGAATGCTATACGTTGTCAAAATTAAAAATTATATCAAAGTACAATTGGTAGTCAAATGCAATATGTTAGCCATACAATCCTACTATAGCTAAAGATAATTGTATACCAAATGCAAAACTAATTGCCAAGCACTATTTTAATGCAACAAACTTGGTTTTTTTTAAATCTGCAATCGCTTGACAGTCTTAAGTTAAAGATTTGTGATATTTATAAATTTTATAGCCTTTGGGTAGAATTGCAGCACAACATTTGAATAATAATAATATCCCGCCTAATTAGTCTCAACGTAAAACGAATGAAAACTTATGATGCTAAATCACTGGAAATCTTCTGTTTGGGTTACTTTAAAGGGCAATGGTTTACAAATGTGATGAAACTCCTCCATTATTACTGCTACATCATCGCTTCTCATGTCTGAAGGAATGTGGCCAACAAAAAAAAAATTCTTGAGTTTAGCCTAAGAAGTTGGAAACAAAGATTTGCCATAGTTAAAACTTGCATTTGAGAGTTAGTTGGAGAATGAACAAGTTTACACATATACAATGGATAAAACACTGCTCTCATATCTCGAAAAAAATTAAACCTCTTTTTATTAGCAGCGACATAAGGGAGTGACAAACTCAAAAAAATAATAAAAAGAAACAAAATCGGCCAGAAAACTTGCAGCCCAAATCAACATGGCCCAGCTGATAAATTTAAAAAATGAAGGAGCAGGAAAATGGTACAGGTATATCTGATGAAACTTTCAGAAGAAAAGTTGACAAAATGATGAGGGAATGTCAAGTCCATTCCAATTGAGATTAGGCTACAAGATTTTGACATTACGATACAATCAACATTATGGAGCCTAATCACAAGTGAAATTGGGAAATCGGCATCCCCTATTGTGAAACTAAGGCATTAACAAGGGCCATGTATCCTCCAGATAGGGAAGAAAAGAGCAGAAATCCTCTGCCATTACTGAACTGGTTGCTCTTTGGAATGGTAGTTATAGAGGTTACTTCTGTCCACCTGTCTGTTCTTGATAAACTTCAATAACATCATCATTCTCCATTTCCAACTGCTTTGGCGTCTCATCATCGTTGATTCTTCTACCATCAAACAAAAACCTGAGTGAAGTTACAGGCACACCAACTCTTTCACTATACGACTTCTTCAGCTTTCCCATTTGCGTCGTCATTTTAACCCTAAAATGGATTTCATTGCTATCCTAAAAGGGAAAAGAGGTAAGGACTAATGATTACGTTAAACAGATAAGTGGACAACCTGTTACCATTTGACATGTCATTATAAATAATGACTTGAAACAAAATCGAGCGTAATCACGCATTGAACATGCGGCGAGGAACTTGCATGCCGGCGTTTTACCGCCATCATCCTTTGTCTCTATGCATGGATTTTAGATGGATTTCCAGCTCATTGCAAGCATTAGGAAATACATTCTACAGATCATAAGTAGGTTAAGGTAATTTATTTTTATGCCAGCGGATTTCTTACCTGCCCCACAACTTTCAATTTAATATACTCTGAACCGGAATCGGTGGCTTCAGGTTTCTGATCCTGGAACACAAAGACCATTTAACGAAACACCAATGAAATAAACATGTTTTAAAGATATACAATTATACAATATCGATTAGGCTATCAGGGCTACCATAATCGTGGAAATTTAACTGAAAATATGCAATAATAAACATAGTTTTACCTGCTGTTGATCTGACATTCTAACGATTTTAATGCTAAAAACTCCCAGGCGCCCAGCTACTTCACCGACCCAAGCTTATGTACATCCGGGCAACTACAAAATGGCCGCTTGCAGGTTGTTGTGATCAGTGACTGTGGAACTGGGTTTTCAGACAGATTTTGTTCAATTTTAAGGAGATACAACGAATTTATCTGCTATATCGGGAAAGTCAGACAGGATTTCAACTCAAGTAACTGTTTCAGGTAAATTTCTAGGTTCTAAATGCAATTTGGAATTTTTATAATTATTATTTTGTAGAGGAATCGTGAGCGGCGAAAGGATCGTCCGAAAAGTAGTCCCTAGACTAATCCCTGTTCATGATTCATGGACAGTAGGCCTACTTCACTATCAAGTAGATAGTCTGTACTGTATATCTACTGTATTTTGGAACTTGATCATGGTGTACACCTTCCCAAAGGTCGAAGTTGAAATTCCCCCAAGTTTCCTCAGCTTTTCTTTTTATTGTTGGTTGCAATATATCATACCGTGTACACAGTATAATGTGTCGGTATGCTGTGTACGTTGCATGCCTAAAGGGGACTGTACACGTTAAATAATACTGTCAATACCTTTTTGAGATTGACAGTAAAGCCCTGTACACACCGCCACCAAACCAAAACTAAAACCTCCAAACTGGGTTAGTGATGACGATGGCAAGCCGTTTTGACCCAACTCAAAAGGAGGAAATCAAGTTTCGTAGCTAAGTTTGGCCTATCCGTCGAGTGTCGGTCTCTCGCTTTCATCTGGTCAAACTTTCGGCGGTGGCGCGCGCTACTATCAACGATTCGTCTGCACGAAATATATCGATGGTACTTCAGACGACAGCATATCGTATCTATCGGGCTTTGAAGTCTCTACGCACGTGTTTTCCATGCAGATTGGGATTGCTGAAAACATAATTGAGTATATCTGCCGTAAGTATTGCTGCGTTTAGAGGGGAAAACACGTGCATGGAGACGTGTTTGGCCAGATGAAAGCGAGAGATTGACACTCGGCGGATAGGCCAAACTTAGCTACCAAACTTGATTTCCTCCTTTTAAGTTTGGTCAAAATAGCTTGCCATCAACATGCTTTTGTCATCACTAACCCAGTTTAGAGGTTTTAGAGGTGGCAAACCCATATGTTTGCATTGGCTTCGACGTGTTGCGGTAAAGTCACGTGTCATCTCGGTAAGCGCCTGGCCTAAGGGTACGAGCATGTTGAACTTGTTTTCCGTTGTGCTTGTTTCATCTCCTTTACTGCTTGTTTCCAGCTTTGGTGCACACATTGATTACTGATATCAGCGTGATGTTCAGTGTGCTCGGTGGCGCCACTGCACGCGTTATGCTTTTGCAAATAATGCTACATATTTGGAGGTATTGACAGTACACAGGATATAAGTATTATTGATCGTGTACATTATACTCTTAAAAGCTAATTGATATGAAAGGAAATCGGTATACATGTAGTTAGATAGTTATAGTATGCAGTAGCCTATGCAACACATGTAAATGTACATACAGTATACTACATATGCTGGCTAATGATATATTATTCAAGGTCGAAATATAACTAGGTTTTGATCATCCAATCCTTATACATGGTATGTTTGAAAATTGTATGAATTAAGTTTCATTTTAGTTGCTAAACCATGTTTGGTGTTGGATTTCGATCATAAGCACTTGTATGCAGTACATGTACTTATGTACAGGGTGCATCTTCAAGCTTGTGTACGCTTGTAATTATTCAAAAGGGTCAGTGGAATAGTTTGGTTATTAAATATACAGTAGGCTATATGCCTGTGATGAATAGTATTTTCTGCATAGCATATACAGTATATTCTTTGTGGTGGATGTCGCCATAAGGAGGTGTTACAGTGCTACAACACTCCACCCTGCACTTCTATGATACCATATCTGCATTAACCATACATCAATGTGTGCTTTGCAAATGTAGCGTGTTAGCTTTCTTTTTACTTCTCCCACCCCAAAAGCAATAGTTTGTCAGATTGAATAGTAATTTTTATTTTGGCGTCCTCTCCCCACAAATTTAAACCACTCTTCCAGGAAAGCAGTCGCAATTTCAGGCATCCCTATCCTGAATTTATCTAGTGCTTAACTTGCAGATTGTGCTTCCCATTCTCGGATTGTAGCATTCCTCTACACCACGAATCTTTGCATTGCGCTTATTGGTTTCTAAGGTGCCAGCTCTAGCTCTAAACAACAAGGCATTGCTATGGGAATTTTCATACACAAACTCCCTACAACATTGATCATATAAAATTGATAAAGTACTTTTGTTTTGCTTTCCTTTTGTCTACGTGTGCTCGTCTCATCCACGTACAATTAAGTATTTTAATAACTACATCAAATATGAATTATCTTCACGAGAAGTGCTAGCTTTCGGATCTTTTAAATTTAAGAAATACCAAACATGTGAAAATATCAACAGTGGACATGGCTATATATGCTACTATAGGTACAACTGTTTTACGCAGCACATGATCACCACATCATATGTACATTAGTATAGTAGAACCCATTTTGCTGTATCTGATCAAATTTATTTACTGGGAAACAAGGTCAATAAATTAGTAGAAATATGTGACCTGTGGTAATATTTGCTAGCTCTAATTATCACGCGTCATCATTTTGAAGATGGACATCTGGGGTCAGTAACAATGTTTGCCGCATGCTGACTATATTGTCAGTGGCATTTTCTTTTAAAATCCCTTCCCAATTTACTGTTATGATCTTTGGACGTTGTTAACATGAAATCTGGCTGGTAAGTAACTCGGGATTTGTATTTAATTACGTTTTAAAAGCAGACATGGCTGTTGAGTAGTTGTTGAACATACATGTGTTAGAAAAGATATTGCTCGCATTACTTGGAATAATGTGCTTGGTATATGTTAACAGCATATTGTTTACAATTCTTCATTTCTTTATCACTGCATTTTGAGAAGCCATTTTCCATTGAATTGCAGCAGAAAAATGAACTATACTTCAGCAATCGCAACTATCTTAGCAATGGAATTTTATGATTTTGGTGATGATCATGATAAACAGATGTCATGTTTTAAGTATTCTTCCCAGAGAAATAGCAATTGTCATGACCACTACCTTTATTAGTTTCCAAAAATGTTAAAGAGACCTTGATAATGTACAGTCGTACACTGCAAGTTGCTGGAGCCATGCTATCATGCGTTTCCAAGTACGAGAGGAACTATCCAATATTTATAGTTATATTAACGCGTATGTCGATAGGCGTTACGTGTAATTCTTGCGCTATTGTACGCCCTGACCTTTCCTCTTTTTTGCTGAAATCAGACGAAACGGTTATTTTTACTGTGTTTTGTTGCTCACAGTTTGTGTTGAATATATTCTCAATAGCTCACATGTAAGACACACACCCTTCCCTGTTGTATTTGTATTTATTTGTTAACGCCACAAACCAACACTTCAGAAAAGGATGAACAATGAAACGTAAAGAGCATGCATTATTTTACATGCAGGCCTATATCTGTGTAAATAAAATCGTCGATTTTTCAGCACACAACACTTTTTGGTCAGGTACACATTTTTCGATGAAACGGACCTTTGTTCAAATTCAAGCCCCCAAAGGGCGAACTGAAGAGGTGGAAATAAGTCTAATGCTCCACACAGGTAGCCGATGTGCGAGGAGTAGCAGGTTCTGAGCATGGGGATTGGCCCCTAGCACATGTCCAGCGTCTCTCCAAACTATCCCGTCAATGTCGGGGACAACAGCTGGTACATTCAACTCAGTACTCAGTACTCAGCAACTAAATGCCATATGGTAGGGGGAATAAATGGTACATTAAATGGGAATAATGGTACATTAAATAAATTTTCCATTGGTCATGCAAATAGTTAATACATACACTGTACATGTATATTTCCCATACAACTGTATATGAAATGCACAAGAGAAAATGTTGCTTTTTACCTCAGACCAGACGTTGTTTCCAAAGTTGCATGCACCAGGAATTACGTTTTAGGCCTACAAACTCCTAAATTAAATATTACTTGGAAACTTTTTTTCCCTCTTCTGTGGGATTGTGTCATCCACTTTACCTACCAAATCTTCAAAATTCATTGCAGTTTTCCGTTATTTTTCTGTATATCAACATTTTGCTTGAAATTGAGTGATTTCGAATTTTTTGACGTAAATAAATGTGTGTCAACATTTCGCTTGAAATTGAGTGATTTCGAATATTTTGACGTTTATTTAACCAAATAAACGAAATTTAAATAATTTTGAAACTTTAGGATAAAAGAGGATGATAATTCTAAGTTTGGAGAAAAATGATTTCGTTTTCCTATTTCACAAACATTTTGAGACCCTCCAAAAATCGGCCAGAATGACTTCTTTCAACTCGATTTAATTGTTATTTGTTGCGAAAATGGTGAGCTGCTATAGGACTACGAATATGCCAAAATTCAATTTTCGACTACTTTAGCACATATCGTGGACGAATCCCGGAAAGTTGTTTGCCTACAAATGTTCCCCAACATTTGTTAGCCAACAAATTATCGAGTACATCATTTGTTCGCCATCAAATTGATCGCCACAACACCCCCTACCATATGGCATTTAGTTGCTGACTGTAGGGTACTGAGTTGAATTGAATATATGTGACGCTAAATAGTATGGCTGACAGAACATGCATGCCTGTTTAGTCATGGCAAATCTGCAATCAGGAGTAAAATAAATTACTAAATAGCCGCAAAGCAAGGATATTTTTTAATTTGCAAGTATTGAAAATTGCAAAATTTTAACACAATTTTGCAAATTTTTCGACATTGTTGCACATTTTCAGTTCCATTTCAATGTATATTTTTTCATAATGTTTTTTAGACAAAATAAACCAAAACAATTGTTTGCCAATCCATGCAAATTGTTTATTAAGTGAGATAGACAATATTAGTGAAGTTGTGTAGTAGAGGAAACTAATTACAATTTGTGAAATAAAACTAACAAAAAACATTTCAAGTTGTGAGCTAAGCCACGCAAATAATCTAACAAATCAATTGGTATGAAAAGAATATAGGTTTTTGGATTAAAGTCCAAAACCACTCCCTTAATTCAGGGAAAGACAAAGTGCAATGTCAAAACAATTTATTCCTAAAACAATGGCGATCAATTGTAGGAGAACATTATGAAGAGAACATATATGTAGGGGTTGGTGAACAAGTTGACATGGCGTCCAACAGTGGGCGAATAATTATGATGGCGAACAAAGGATGAACTCGACATTTTGTTGTCGAACAAATGTAGGGGGAACAACTTTCCGGATACCATTGTGGACTGCCTTTCCAAAAGTTCCTTGATCGAATTATCATACCTACATGTACTGTATAACATCACTGATACTATGATCAGAGACTAATTAGTACCTAGTGTATCGTTCTTATTTAAATCATTAGCTGAGCAATGTGGCCTTCCCATATACGGGCATTTAAAACAACTAGCTGTTCCTCCATGCTCGAATCCGCGCATTTTTTTGCTTCAGAGAATTCCTCGCCACGCTCCAGTGGCAGAAATTGTATGCCGCGCGCGCATTATATGGCTCTTGAGTTGGATTTTTTTCTTAAGGCATCACGTTGATGAAATTGTTTGACGATAATGTTTTTCCTATTGCGCATATTCATTCCGAATGTAAAATGAATGTATTCAGGTGGATCGCAAGAATGGGGCATGCATATTGCAAGAAGTCGCTTGAAGCGAAGTAGGATGCTGCATCACAGATTGCAGACAGTGCAATCTCTGCTGCACGCCATTTTTGTCCATGAGTGGAGCGCGAGCTTCCTGCCTCGCCCATGCGTTCCTCCGTCGTCCCCGTAAAAGGAAAAATGCGCCGCCATACATATTTAAGTCGAGGGGGGGACCCCCACACATTTCTTTCCATTTTTAGGGAGGCTAATTTGAAGAGAGGGGTGCTAAATATAGCCGTGACACTCGGCTACGTAATAAGTCCGAGGGATCTCCAAAAAAATCTTGCGGATGTTTTAAATAGGCTGGCGCAGACCGAGACGTTGCACTTGAAGCACTCTGTTCGGTCGGTGTCATCCTCTCTCCGGTTTTCATCTCTATCAGGTATGGAATAACACGCTGCCATCGGCCGCGATGCCATGGTTGTTATGGTTTCTTGATGGTGATGACCCCAGCACGGATTTACCGCGGACTCGTGGAATTTAATCTTGCTGCGGTTGTGGATCTTGAGTTTCAATGCATTGATTTTGCAACGGCAGCATCGGAAATTTTTGGTTCGGCGTGTGGACAATCTCTTTGCCTCGTCTCTCTCATGAATTGTTTGCATCTTCTTCAGAGCCTCGATAATCTTGACCACTTCATTAAAATGGTGATCGTAAATGCTGCCAAAGCAGCTGAAGAATGAGCTGGGTTGCCTGAAAACCATGCTGGAAATCAATTTCCTATTGACTCGTGCGAAATGTTTCCAAAATTTCGTTTTGCCGAAACTCTTCCGCATAAAAAACAGTTGACTTCTGCTATCATCGTACGTGCTAGCTGGCTGCAGTTAAGATACTTAGGCGCAGAAAAACTGATGCATATTTTAATCATTTTTCACCATTTGAATATTACGATTAGAGCACCAAAATTATTTAACCAAACTATTAAAAGATTTTGTCCGAATGCGATAGTGCTGTGAATATGCTTAGATTAGCATCTGTCATTGGCCCGCTTTAATCCTACCTTGCAAAGCGATGCCAAAATGTTTTGGCAAGGAAAGGGATTTTCCGGAATGTAGGAAGCTTCAAACTTGTGCTTGTTCCAAGGTCTATTGGCAATGATGGAAGATCCCCTGGTTCCATGTTTGCCCTATTTGGCAATGATGGAAGATCCCCTGGTTCCACATTTAAATATGTCATGTATGAAAATTTTGAAACATTTTTTGTAAATCGAAGGAAAAAAAATTGCTCTCAAATTATTTTAGGATATGTGAATAGTTATAATTATTTGTAACTTTTTTTAAATTATTAATTCAATTACAAGAAGTATAGAAACATTTCTTTTCTTTCTCTAGATAACCTAACACAATGTGTGACGACGACGTTGCCGCCTTGGTTGTTGACAATGGATCCGGAATGTGCAAAGCTGGCTTTGCTGGGGATGACGCCCCGAGGTAAGTTATCAAAAAATATTAATTATTAAAAAAAAAGATTTTCGCACTATTTGACATACATACTTAATTTTCCTTTTCAATTACAGGGCCGTATTTCCAAGCATCGTCGGCCGACCCAGGCATCAGGTATGTACCATTAGTTCATATTAGAGAATGTGGTTTTACATGTACCCTTATAAAATTGCGTGGATTTGCTTGCCTCTGTCTCAAAATGTCATAATATTTTGACAAAGAATATTTCTGTTTGTTAATTTGTAATGTGTCCCTTTATGGCTTCCTTCTGCACTGATGATGTTTTGAAACGTTTTAAGTGCTTGTAAATACGCCCCTAATTGTAGGCAAACATTGACAACAGTTGAGCTTTACTGTTATGTGCCCTGCGTCACTTGGTTAAAGATAATCTGCGAAATGTGTTAAATTTTTTAATCATTAATCTAGGTTTTCTATGAGTAAAACAAAGCAAAAACCTGAAATGATCCGTTAATTCGTTGTGTTATGAATTTTCCCAAACTGCGCGTACGTGGATCCCTGAATCTAAATTTAGCATTTGCAGCGGTACAATTTCCTTAAAGGGTTCTGACGACGTTCTGAGCTATAATTGGTAACGGAACCAGAGCTGAACTAGAAACCGGGGCATGGGGCTTACCCCCATTTCCTTTTATAGTCAAAGCCAAGAGCCACGCTGCCACGCCTGCACGTGTAGTTAAGAGCGTAACGCTTTAATACCAACTTATATTTGAAACTGATAATGAATTCGTTATAGGTTAAATTGCATCGAAATTGCATCGAATTACATCATTGATATTTATCATTCCCAATAACTCATAAAATAAAGTTAATATGCCCGCATTCAGTTTCCGTAAACTGGTTTTATGTGGCGTTTTCTGTTGTGTTTCCCGGTTAAAATCGTTTTGAAGTTGCAATTTGTGCTAATCGAAATTTGATTTCATTACCCGTCGTAGATGTTTAGTCTAGCGAATGTCTCGTAGAATCGTTTAATATTTGTATAAAAAATTTTTTTAAAAATCTAAATGGCCAATAAAAGAAAATAAAAAGAGGATGCAAAACGCTAAGTTCAGACTTTTACTGAACTTAGTTCATAATTCATATTATGAACGCGGAATGGTTTTTTTTTCAAAAAATAGTCTGATGGATTTACCTTCAGGTCTTTAGGCTAACATATAATCTCGATGAATGGATGGAAATTGTTAATTTTACGGTCCGATCAAACAGATTTAATTTGCCTTATGTGCAGTATTTTGCAAATCTTGTAAGCGTATCTTTCAAGTTAAGTTGGGCGTATTATCTCGTGTCTCTAGAAATGTCTCTAGAAATTTTCAACTGGTTTTAATAGTGAAAATGAATCTTGATAACATATTTGGATAGGAAGTTTCAAATAAAATGCTAGCCATATTTCACCAACAATTAAGATATGAATAGGCGAAATACAGTATATTCTTATTTAATGGTACTTCTTGACAACTCCGAAGTAATTTAATTTTCGAACAACCCGCGGCCGTTTTTTTGCACAGAATGCAAAAAAAATTTGTCATTTGGTTTATGTAATTGGGGTTCTGGAATTTCGAATGCAACGCAGACAATCTGCCTAATTTTTTTGATGTACTATAGTTTTTCAATTTTTATTTGTTCAGGGTGTGATGGTGGGTATGGGGCAGAAGGACAGCTACGTAGGAGATGAGGCCCAGAGCAAGAGAGGTATCTTGACTCTGAAGTACCCCATTGAACACGGCATTGTGACCAACTGGGATGACATGGAAAAGATCTGGCATCACACCTTCTACAATGAGTTGAGAGTAGCCCCAGAGGAACACCCCGTCCTGCTCACTGAAGCCCCTCTTAACCCTAAGGCTAACCGTGAGAAGATGACCCAGGTAAATTATATCGATGACTATGTTTTGGACCAGCATTGCGAATTTGCCGGCTCACGTTACTTTTCCATAACTGTTAGATCATGTTTGAAACCTTCAACACCCCCGCCATGTACGTTGCCATCCAAGCTGTTCTCTCCCTGTATGCCTCTGGTCGTACCACTGGTATCGTCTTGGACAGCGGTGATGGTGTGTCCCACACCGTCCCCATCTATGAAGGTTATGCCTTGCCCCACGCCATCCTCCGTTTGGACTTGGCTGGCCGAGACTTGACAGACTACCTCATGAAGATCCTCACCGAACGTGGTTACTCTTTCACCACCACAGGTATACTCATTTATGTTTTGGGGAGAGGGACTTTATTTGTTTTTGTTCAGTTGTCTGTATTGTACCATCAGCGATTGTCCTTTGGGATCAGTATGGGGCCATTTCTAATTAATAAAATGTTCACATGAAGGGATGGCTTTAAAATAAATCATAGGTAAAATTTAATAATGGCAAAGTATTTTAACTTCGTCTAGACACATTTGCAATTATTAATATTATTAATATTTCCCTGAATTCGCCTCAAAATAATGTATTGTCAGTCAAGCTTTGTTTGTTATTAGGGTCCCCAAATTGTTATTGAATTAGTTTAATGGCGAATTTTTTGGGGGCTTTTTGGTCAGTCATATTTGTTTTATACTATTGTTCACGGATTAATTTTAAACTGAAGTGGACTCAAATTAAGGGTTAAGAAGCAGCTTGAGCACTTGGGCAGGCAACATTCTTCTCTCTTGAAAATCACATGATGTTTCAAATAATATTCTATGGACCTTATACAGAGCTGGTATCAAGTAACAATTTCATAAAGTGTAGGATCATGCCACAGGGAAATTGCAGTAAATAGAATGATCGAAGGTCACGTGATACCTGTATAATTACGTAAAATGCATAAGGTCCATTGGGAATTTCATTTGATGTTTTCTTCATATTTTTGAACATTTTTGCCTTTATCCTGAAAATGAGGTTCAATTTTAACCCCATTACCTTCGATTGTTTTATTAGACATGCCAAGTTGTTACGGATTAAATATGATAGCAATTTTTTTTTTAAAATATCACTGAAAGTCGTATCTCTTAGTTTTAATACCTTTACTGTAAGACATTTTGCCCCGGAACTTTGGACGGCTTCCTTAAAACTCATCTTACACTATTGTGTTTTTTTCCCAAATTTCAAACCAATGATGTGACGTCCTTTGTGGACGATCCTTTATTTGCATTTTTCCAAACTTAACGAACTCGTTTCCTGTCATAACTCATAGCTGAGCGAGAAATTGTCCGTGATATCAAGGAGAAGTTGTGCTACGTCGCCCTGGACTTTGAACAGGAAATGGCCACCGCCGCTTCTTCCAGCTCTTTGGAAAAGTCCTACGAATTGCCTGATGGTCAAGTGATCACCATTGGTAACGAAAGGTTCCGTTGCCCGGAGGCTCTCTTCCAACCATCTTTCTTGGGTGAGAATTTAGTCGATAAACGTTGTGAGTCCTTGTCCCACCCAAATGGTAAATTTTAACGGGTTTTTTTAAATTATGCCCCCAGGTATGGAATCTGCCGGTATCCATGAAACCACCTTCAACTCCATCATGAAGTGCGACATTGATATCCGTAAGGACCTGTATGCCAACACCGTCTTGTCTGGAGGCACCACCATGTACCCAGGTATTGCTGATCGTATGCAAAAGGAAATCACTGCCCTAGCCCCAAGCACCATGAAGATCAAGATCATCGCTCCCCCTGAGAGGAAATACTCCGTCTGGATCGGCGGTTCCATCTTGGCCTCTTTGTCCACCTTCCAACAGATGTGGATCAGCAAGCAGGAGTATGATGAGTCCGGCCCAAGCATTGTCCACCGTAAATGCTTCTAAACTAAAATATCCGCTGTCTAATCTGATCTTTCTAATTCTCCCAAAATTCTGTTCACGCCCAGCATATTTCAAGTCATTAATTATCCAAAATGACGTTTATCGAGATTTAACGAAAACGCAGTCCCCCTCCCCCTATTTATACGAGAGTGACGGAGTGGCACTACACTGTTTACTCGCTGATCAATTGAGTAACTTTTTTGAGAGTTTCTTTAAGAAAGAAGGATGTTAAGTGGATGGCTGTTCTGCCAACCGGCGAGTGTGGAGGTTATATGGAGCAGCTAAATCTCAATTCATTTCATACTTGTCAGTCATGGTCTGCACGAAAACCTTGACTCAATGCATCATAATGGAAAAATAAAACTAATTCTGTCAGTTACTAGAATCGATGTGGTTCACTTCTTCTAGTGCTTGGAACAGGGGGAATAGGGAAGTCAGGCTAAGCAGTCTGTGGTCATGATGGACCCCACATCAGTTAAACTTATTCAAAGGACAATCAACAGCATGCTTTCTATTTCAAACTTTATCTTTGGATTCAAAATTGGTGTTGAAAATGTAACGTTGTTTTTTTAAAATAATTTTTCAATTTGAAATACGGATTAAAAAGACGCAAAATCGTCAGTTATGAATTGACGTCATATTTTCATAATTAACGAAAAACGAAAAATGTTTTATAATTGTCATTTTAACGTGTTTTTTGGTGATTTTTTTGTCATGTTGTAAAAAATGTCACTTACGCGATTATGCAAGGTTGATGATAGTGCAAGGTTGAAATACATGTACATTGCATAACGAAAGCGAATGTTGCAACATTTGTGGAGGTAATGTCATTATAGGTGATGGCGTTATTAATTAACGTGTACAGTTTCCTTTTTATTAATGGCGAATTCAGATCGTCAATCTGGTGTGCACTGGTGTATACCAGTGTACCGTTTCTGCACTCGTTCTATTCGAATCAGACGGGTGCAAACTCAGTGGCGGTCGGTGCACCCTTCTCACCGTATTTGAATCACTGCACTGAGTTGACTCTGGGATTGCACTGCTACACTGTCGAGAGAGCTAAGTGTAGTGGTGCATTCAAAATGGCGGAAGCGTCAGCTGTTTTTCAAATGAAGGAAATGATGTTCGAAATTGGCGGTGACTGGGCGGCTGCTTGGACAGACGATTTGCACTCGCGTGTTCGAATCGCAACACCTGGCAGAATGCACTGGCAA
>JAQGAO010000446.1:0-34792 GCA_034697705.1 Ommatoiulus sabulosus | reverse complement strand
CAAATTTAAGTAGCAAACTCACTTTATTTCGGATACAGGAACTATATTAAACTACACGTTGCGCGACGCGAGAATTTTACGAAATAACGAAACGCGGTTTACAAATACTGGTTAATCAAAGATTTTACAGAGTTGAAGCGTGATGGGGGGTACCGACCCATGCACGCGCGTTTCGGACAAATGTAAGGAGAATAAAATTTCGTCTCCTTAAATACAAAAACTGCGGATATTCATGCACGATTTCAGCTTCATAACCGTCCAATGAGGACTTGAGGAAGCTGCACGTCCCATGTTCATTGGAGGGATATTTGCCAAAGTTTTCAGGAAACGCAAGACCAATGACAGTGTTTATTCTAAAAGATATTTTAAAATTTTTATATTGCAGGCTTAACCGGATCCTCTTCGCTTCCCAAACCCACTCTGTTTTACGAGGATCGTAAAACAGAAGGATTAAGGCAAGACGAGGGAACCTTTTCGCACCTACATGGTAAGTCCACTTTGCCTTCTTAAACATGGTTTTTATGTAGGTTACGGCCTTGTTTGACTTTCCTGGGAAGTTAAAAGACAATTCCCCGAAATTCTTTTTAATTTTTAGTTGTTTTGGAACATATTAATAAAATGTTATCCAAAAATATAGCCCATAACCTCATAATACGCTAGATTTTTTTGAAAATTATTACAATCTACGAAGTATTTTAAGCATGCATGCAAGTCAAAATTCATCTTCCATTTCTCATTCATTTGCGTGTCAAAATACTACCAGAATACAACTTTTAAAAAAGCTAATTCAGATTAAATTGTATATGCATTAAATGTGAGCCACTCGATTGCTAAGTTCTCACAAGTGTCTTATAATAAAGTACCCAGCCAAATGCACTTTGAGACACTTCTTTAGCCATGAAAAATTGGGTATTGCCACGAAAATTATCCGAATTGAAATGTCAGGAAAATTCGTATTCAGTTTTTACTTATTGGATTGAAATGAATCAAGACATGCAAGTTTATTTTTTCTGGGCACTTTTAAACATTTTGTCTTTATATACTTACTACACGTTTAGTCTTTGGCCTTCTAGTGCTGTATTCCATATTTTGTGGATTCCACCAACGTCAATGCTGCCTTTGATTAGCACCACAAGTATTGCGCAAAATATTACCACCAGGTGAATAACGTCGGCCCAAATTACTGCTTTGATGCCTCCCTAACAAATGTTTTCATTTCATGAAAGAAACTGTTTCAAAGTATACTCTTTGATATCAGTAAAATAAGAAAATGTATACAGTATACATGATAGCGTGGTATTTCAGACAGATTTCTTAATGAAAATGTGTTGAATTTATTGAATCCTATTGCGATTATTAAGTTTTGTTGCACTGCATGAAGAATTAATTATCCTTACCAATGATGTGTAAATTACACATATAATACCGATGGCTATGACCGAACCCCAAAGATGTAAACCGGTGACTGCGAATAATTTGACATTTTCAGTTTGATAATACAAATTAGAACGTGAAAATATTAACGTACATGTATTTAAATGCATGAACTTACCTTGGTTTAAAGCCATTGCTGGAGCATAAATTACACAAGATGTGTACAAAACCTGAATATAAACATATTAATTTGGATCTTGATTGTGATAATACTAAACATATTACACTTGTCAATCCAAATAAAAATGTTGTGCAGTAAATTTAATTACTAATTGGTTTGTTTTCAATCTCTAGAAACAGTTGAGTAAATTTTACTTCTATAAGTAATTTAGAAAGCTGTAGCCATGTTTTCCATTAATACTGCATTAAAATATTACCATTATAGTTGCGCACTTCGTGTTAGTTTCTTACCATTTGGGTCGTGTTAACCATTGATGCCACAAGCCGGATGGTTCTGCTGAACCTGTACTCCAAGTACTATATTTAGGGTGTCGAAATGAAAATTTCAAGAAAATTACAAAGACTATTAATGCTTATGAACTAGGTACATGTGTATTGTTCGGAGGTGCAGTAATCGTACTTTATGAGCAGATAAAATGAATGACACATTTGAATCGCAATACTGATGAAAGAATATCATCTGTATATACAGTGCATACGACCAATGTAATCACACCAGAACGTACCTGAAAAACACTGCTTACACCAAGATTAAAATATACCGGCAAAAACAAATGAGCGAAAATGATAATGCTTATGAATTGAGAGGCACTGAGAAAGATAAACTGAATTCCAAACATGTAGATTTCAAGTGGATATCCTTGCAGGGAAGTGGCCGAAATAGCCGTGGCCACTGAGGACAAAACAATGGGAAGAAATCCAATGTTTCTACCAGATACCAGAAAATCTTTGGTATTGGCAGTTTTTTTCGCCGAAAAGGCGTGATAAAACGCCGTCACAGTTGAGAGAATCACCATCAGCGACATGGTTACGTAATCCAAAGTATCTAAAGTGGCTGGGACAGACATTTTGCACTTAAAAGTTGAATTCCTAACAACGCAACTAACTGCACACGTATTTGCTCAATCGACGTGATGAAAAGGGTTGAAAGTTTTGGGAGCAAGTTGACCAAGGCCTCTGAGGTACATGTATTAAGTTTTTGTGCTTGTCACTCTGCTCTGTATTGACTACAATCACTGTGATTATGTGTATTAATCCGTTAATCCAGTAATAAAACGAGCGATTGATTTTCGTAACTGGGCTTAAACTTACCTCACTGGCATTTGTCGCTAAAAGTTAGAGAGATAAAAGCTGTTTCGCCTAAGCCAAATTGAACTTTGAACTTGAAGATTTTCAGTACTCCTTGGTGTACATTGAACTTGAAGCATGGCAATCACTACTGACTCTGGTGTTATGCTGGGCTGCTCACCATCATAATTTTTGGTTACAAATTGCATTTGGTAATTAAATTAAAATTCATGTTCAATTCACTTTAAAAATAAAACTAAAATACTCAGTATGTGTCGCTGATGTGATTATAAAGACATTATTTTTGCGATTTTAGGTTGTTTTGGGTTAGCAAACGAAATTGGTGTCTGAGACTAATGGATCTCTTCTTTCTGTCAGATCGTCATCGACTGTTTCATTAGCCGTGCACAAAATAATGAATTACCATTCAGTCAGAAATTTAATTACATAGAAACTTTTAATTTTTTTCTTAACGGTTGTAAAATGATTAGGATGCAGTTTTTTCTTGGTGATTTATTTGAGCTTCTTTGCATTTTGATGTCAATGGAACTTTTACTTCAGCGGCATCGTATCCATTTCTGTACTCCTTCTAAAATTTGGATTTGGAAAATAAATACATGTTTCATTAATTATCGACGAAACATGTCTCGATATGTATTCGCATTGTGCTTAAAAGTTGAATTATTTCACAGCAGTTTGACTTTATATGTTGAATTCAAGATAAATATCTTGAACTCAACATATAGTACTCAACAATTAGTACTTTTCAGTATGCTAGTGTATTTATCAAATGTAAGGAAATTTGGCTTACGTCTTTGTCCCATTTCCTGACTTTGACTTTGTCGCTTTTGTATCCTATGCGATTGCGCAAACTTTCTGGCAAACTACGGTAAAACTGTTCAGCGGGCGGGGAAATTAATCGGGGGTCCACTTCTTCTGGATTTTTTACACCTGAAATGAAACGTAAACCATATTTATATTCCAGTTATGCATTTTACGCAAGCTTGCTTCAAATATTTTGTAAGAGATGTTTATTGTTTCTTTGATTTTATAATGGATGTCCTGGTATGTGACAGTCATTTACATACCAGAAAGTATGGATACAGCAATTCCAACTGTTATTCCAACAATTCCAGTTACCATGCTGTACCACAAAGGTGATAGCGTGTAAAGGAAGAAACCACTGTTTAAAAAAAAAAAGAAAATCGTATATTGTTAGTCTTATATTTACACCATATTAATTACATTTATATACATGTATGTTATGCATTACTATGCGTATATCTTACGGTGTAGGATTAAAAGCCATAATGGCTTCCTCGTGGTAACCCTCTGTGATGTTAAACAAATCTAACGATGAACTTGTGCTGATGGTTGTGATGTTCCAGTCAGTGAAGTTGTAAATTGGCGATGAAATGTTGCAACCAGCAACCGATAAGGGAGCATGTGGGATGTGAGTGTCACTCATCAAAGAACCAATGGCAGCCCACATTCCCACAACGAGAGCCGATAAAAATCCCACCATCGCTCCCTGTCCAAAATGCAATATTTGGAAGTACTCAATATACTGTACAAGTACCTTTTTTTAATTCAAACCACCGAGGTTTGGTTATTTTTAATTGCAAATTTCATAAAATTGTCAAATGGTCTGCGTAAATGATCAATAAGTTGATATTTGTTGTTGTATGGATTTGAATGTTGCCAAACAACATTTGTCGAATAGTGTGCATGCATAGGGATGTTACCATACAAGGTCAATACTGGCAGTAATGTTTACAAATCATTCGTGTCGACATTTTCATTTGTATGGCTATGTACATAGTATGTCGATTTTTAAATCATGCATTGTATTTACATTTATATTGATATTTGACAACAAACCCGGTGATTTTCATCATCTGCATGTATACACGAATCTAAGATATGCTTACAAGTTCGTTTGTCCAAGGAAATAGGGTTCCAAGTGAAAAAAGGGTGAATAGTGGTCCTCCGCTCGCTCCACTTATAATAAATATTGCCTAAAAATATATAAGATCATAACCCAAACTAATATACAATAACTGATAATTAAGATTGACTATTTGAGAGGATAACATGATTAAACTCTTCATACCCTTACTACTCCTCCCATATTTGCAGCAAAGGCCACGCAAGCAATGCACGCTACTCCATATACAGCAGCTTGGGGAATTAGCAAAAATTAAAAATTTTATTAACTGTTGGTGCCAACTATTTGTCTATACATGTATACAGAATATGGTATGACATCTATGCTTCAGGAAACTTAAGTGAAAGGCAGTTAACATTGTGCGTGAGAGAAAACTTCATACTTACCCAAGATCTTAGAGAGCGTCTGTTCTTTGGCCTCTGTCAATGATGGATAATATGGCTTGATGTAGTCGGTAAGAGTGACTGCTGATAATGCGTTTAAAACAGAGGATAGTGTGCTATTCAAAATTAATAGACATATGTTAATATAAGTACAGTTTTACCATTTTTCAGTTTGTTTAAATTGCGCGGGATAGCTGCATATAGCGCTAGGTATGGGGTTTTTCAATTTCATAAATGATATCTACCTTAATGAAGCACAAAGTACTCCAGCAACATAAACACCTGCAAAACCTTTTACAAAACTCAAGGTTTCTACTGCAAACAGGGGCACATACTGGAAACGAGATTGACAGAACGTAGAGTTGATAAATGAATTCTAAAATAATGCACAATTTAACACAATATGCTATTACCTGATCTCTTGATGTAACAATACCATTTAATAACGGGTCGCAGTCGTGATATTTGGCGAACATAACATAACCCGTTGCAAAAAACAGCAACATGATTATTACCAGCACAAAAATCGATATCACCAGAGACCTGTAAAGCATTTTTCATTTTATTAGAATTAGTCCTATGGATGTCATCAAATTTTGAAATTGTTGTATTTTAATATCCAATGATTTCGACATTGTCCCCCAATATATTTCAAACAATTTAAACTAGTGAAATGCTTTTATATTTGAGGAAATAGGCCTACAGTTTCAAAATTTAATTTGAACATTTCCATAATCGCTTAAAATGATGAATTATTGAATATGACATTTATAATTTCAATTAGTCCGTTTAGATGACTAAATTCATTTATTTTACAAACTACATACTTAAATACTTATATTTTACGTATGGTAAACTTAATCTTAAACTTACCAGTTTGCTCGCTTCATGCTGGAATTGGATAAAAATCGCTGGATAAACATCTGACTTACTGTCATGAACACCAGCGTACTGAAAGAGTTGCCAATTAAGAATGTCCATATGGTATCCTTTACATTCTCAGTAGGCCACACGCTGTACAAATTGGTAAAACATTTAGAAAAGGCATTCAATTCTAATATATGTTTAATGGTAATAATAATTAATCTCACTGAAATTTGAGGCGATCTCCTTCAAGGGCCGTTTCCCAAACTGTTGACACACCACCCACATCTATGCATCCTTTGATAAGCACAACTACAATGACGACGAACATCACTAGCAGCTGAATTACATCGGCCCAAATAACGGCTTTGATACCACCCTGCATTTAATGAGAATATATTTATTGTATTTCATCGTGTATTTCATCCTAACATAAAATAACTTCAAAATTGTTTATGTATGGTTTCTTCAAGTTTTCATTTCATAGATCAAAATTTCCCGACACTCAATAGGGCAGTATTTATTGTCATGAAAATATAATTATGGAAATTGGATTTTTTTCAAGGTTGTGTATACGTACAGTATATATTCTACGCATTACATATTTAAAATTATTCTTTGTAAGGCACTGCATACACAATAAATATACACTGTATATAGTGTACAATGTACATTGTATATATGCAGTATCATTTATTGGCCTTTATGCAATAATTCTTCGTTATTCTTATATTTTCATAAACCTATAAACTATTGAGTTGAAATATTTTATGAAATCTCATGGCGACCCACATTAAACTTTACAATGTTTTTGCATTGTACAATTTTATTTAATGTTATGACTTTTGTCCATTTGGATGTTTTTCCATGGATGTCATAAGTACGGTTATACTTGACCAAAACAATTGCTATTCTATTATTCGTTAGTCAGTAGAAACAAACATATTCTTACTAGTGCCGTGTAAATAATACAAATCACTCCAATTGAAATAACTGACGTCCACAAATCAAGTCCAGTAGCTGGAATGAAAAAAACAATTTCAGTTTACTCGTTTCAATGAATCGACAAAAATATTCTGCGGTCTATTGTGCAGATATTTAAAATGTGAGGTAAAATCTCTTACCATGATTCAGAGCAAGTGATGGTGCGTAAAGCACACATGAAATATAGAACACCTACATTAGCGTTAAGAGAGGATAAATTAGGATAAATTTACTTATGTCAATTATTGTTAATTCAGTCAGATATAATGGTTGAACGCACGTTTTGAGCTGTATACATAATAGACGCCATCAGTCGCAATTTTCTATTGAACCTGTATTCTAGATACTGAAATTTAATATTGAAACGATAGATTGTAGTTAAAAATGCATTGGTTTTACTTTTTAATTTTAATACTCCTGAAGCATTGCTTTTAAATTAAGGCTAAGTATGCCAAATGCAAAATTAATAACCTGGAAATAACAGATGATTGGAATAGTTTGATGTGATATAAAAATATTACGGCTAATTATGGAAAGATTTTGTCAGTTTGGTAATCGTTAAATAAATTTCAACATTTCAGCAAATTATTAATGGAGAAAAACTACAGTGCATATTTTTAAATTGAGTAGAAAAAATGCGGTTGTTTAAACATATATTTGTGAATTGAAACGAAAGAGTTTTTATAAACTTAAATAAAATTTAATATTGAAGCGATAAATTGTAATTAAAATGCATTGGTTATACGCTTAATTTTAATACTTCTGAAGCATTTTTTTATTAAGGCTAAATTTACCAAATTCAACGTTAATAACCTGGAAATAAAAAAAATGATTCGAACATTTTGATGTGACTTAAAATTACTAAGGCAAATTATGGAAAGAGCTTTCCAGTTTGGTAATATTTAAGTATATTTCAACATTTCAGCAAATTAGTAAACGAGAAATACCACAGTATATATTTTTAAATTGAGGAGAAAAAAATCACTTGTGTAAACAAAAATGATGAATTGAAGCGAAAAAGTGTTTATACATTTTAAAATGTAATTCGATTTTTTTGTTTCTAATTCGATATTTTGGACCCAAGTTGGACGGAATTCCTGCTGTGGAAATTTAACTATATACATGTACATGTACATCTTAAGCAAATATAAGAAATTCGTCTTACCTGGAAAATGCTGCTTATTCCTAAGTTATAATACACTGGTAAAAACAAATAGGCGAATATTGGCATCACGGTAAAATTGGCCACCAAAAGCAGAACAAAATTCACCCCGTCCATGTATATTTCCAGGGGAAATCCTTGCATAGATATTGGTGATATTGCCGTTGCCACGGTGGAGAGAATGATGGGGAAAAATCCAATGTTTTTACCGGACACTAGAAATTCTTTGGTACTACTTTTGCTTTTTTTAACAGTGAAAACGTGGTAAAATGCCACCATCGTGGACATAGCAATAACCACACAAAGGGACACATAATCCCACGTGTCTAACTTCACTGGAACACTCATGTTTTTTTTTTTCGAAAAGGCAACTAAAATTTTGATCGATTACTATGACAGTTAATATTTTTCGTGCTCACGCGTTCGACTGACCACTTGCAGTCAGTGCTGAGAAATTGGTTTCGATTGTTTATATAACAAGGATTAATTTCAAACAATTGCTCACTCAGCAATTCGGCATTCCTAATTGTAATTTTGGATTAAGGAATATACGGTAGACAATAGGCGTTGGGTAATCTTCCTCGGTTTGAAAATAAGCGCAATCGGTTTCTGATGTCTCTTTTAAGATGTTCTACAGGTTTTTTTCATTTGGAATGATACCAATGAAAATTGTCAATCTTTGAGTGATAAGGATGTTTGAATATGCACAGTAGCAGCGACGCCAGAACTTGTCCTCAAAATGTCTGTTTTGCTTCACTCGTGTTGATGTTGTTTTGTTGTGTTTATGTGATACTCGTGTTTCTAACTGATTTTTCTTATCGTGTGGATTTTGAACGGTAAATAGAATATAACTCGACCATTATACTTTACATTCAGATAAACTATTAATGTGCATGTACTGTACTTCCCGTGAGCAAAGTCACTGTAGGCGCTAGCACTGAAATCAAAAAAGTGAAAGTCATGTATGGTATTGAACTTATTCTTGAAAATAATCTTCGAGATTTGCGCTGTCATTCTTAACTTGCATTGTCATAAATGATTGTTTTTGACAATTCATTCAATGGCATATAGCATTGTCTTCTGCATGTGACACATCATGCCGTTGCATATTAACCGGAAAGAATATTGGGTGCATGGCTTTCACCATATGCAGCTTTGAAAGTTATCTATGACTTGTGTAGGATAAGGAATTTCTTAGTAAATATACCTAAACTGTTGTTAAGTCCATTATTGAGCACCGTTTAGTAAATTTATTTAGCATCATATTTTTGCTATCAAAGTTATCGAGAAAATATCACGAGCATTTATTTAAATAAAATGTTGTTTTACATTTAATCACCTTATACGTACCTACCTTATTTTTGATAAGTTCATAATTTTATTCATAATTCACATGGCAATAACATCGTAACTGTCGAAATCTTAGCACCCATCACCATTCCTATATAGTGTATTTTCATAAACGTAATACAGTAGTAACATTCTCAAAAAAAGTTGCTGGATTTGTTCAGTAAAATCAGTTTTATAAATACGTGTTTTATTAATCGTTTTTATCATCAAACGTCACTACATGCCTACTAAACTTAAAATGTATACATTGCAATAATGACAATTAAGCATAAGTGTACATTGCAATTCTGTGAATTGAGGCTAACAACAGCAATTTACAGAAGTTTACATTCCAGTTTACAATACAAATGCATGTCTTTTATTTGAATTAAATAACTTAACATATTGGCACTGTATATTGCGTTATAGCTGTTCTTTGCGGTGATTTGAAATGATTTTATTGAGTAATTATGCCTAATTTTTGATGGATTCCTTAAGCCTAGATTGTAATGGAATTTTGGCATCCAAAGCTTCTTTGCCATTTTCATACTCCATCTATGGAATGGAACATTTGATGCGTTGGTCAACAGTTAATGAAATTTCTGAAATTCGAAAAAATATAACAGCGTTTTTATACTCACATGCTTGTCCCAGCTTCTAATTGCTACATCATTAGACGTATAACCTAAACGAGTTCTGAATTTTTTCGGAAGATTTCGATAAAACCTCTCGGCTGGTGGCGAGATCAATTTGGGATCCACATCTTCGGAGTTTTGCATTCCTGAAAGCATGAAATTATTCATTTTGAGAGAGTCAGATCTTTGGGAAGTTTTCTTAATAAACTAATCTGGATTCTTAATTGACTTACCCAAAACAAGTGATGATACAATGCCTACTGTGATTCCAACGGCTCCTGTTAACAGGCTGTACCATATAGGAGACAACGTGTAGAGAAAAAATTCACTTTAAAAATCATTGATGAAAGGTTAATTAGCATTTATGTGTTACAATGTGTGAAATTAAAATGAAATTGAGTACATGTATATTGTACATGAACGAGGCAGATATGGCTTACGCAGGAGGGTTAAATGTCAGAATTTGTTGCTCATCAGGGAAATCCGTTACATTCATGGAGAGTGGCCATTGCAGCATGCTACCATTAACAAATTCAGTAAACTTTGAATCGTGCGAAACATTGCATCCAGCAACCGAAAGAGGCGCTGTCGGTATATGACTGTCACTTAACAAAGAACCAATAGCTGCCCACAATCCTACTGCAAGACCAGAAACAAATCCTACTGAAGCAGCCTAAAGATGTTACAGAAATATGTAAAATAACCAGAAGTTATCATTGATCATTGCTCGACAAAATAACTTACTCGTCCTGTAACCCATGGAAATAGCACCCCGAGTGTAAAAAGCGTGAATATTGGCCCTCCTGTGGCGCCAGTGATCATAAAAACTGCCTACATTAAACAGATTTAATGAGAAATGTGTTGACGGTTTTCAAATTTTTAATTTCTAATAAATCAGAAATGACAATTAATATTTCTGCGTTATCCAAGTATACGTACCCTTATAATTCCACCCATATTTGCTGCTAACGCAACAAATGCAATGCACAGGCCACCATAGACAGCAGCTGCAATAAAAATGTTAAGCTTATATCCTTGATATTGGACACCATATTGGAGCACTCTTAGTAAACTTTAGTGACGTATTGAATTATGTGGCTAGGCGCATTTATACTGTAGTAAATATCACAAACATTTGTAGCTGTGCATACCAAGAATTTTCGATATTGACATTTCCTTGGAATCACTTAGCGTGGGATACAATGGCTTGATGTAATCTGACAGAGTAATTGCTGACAGTGCATTTAAAGCTGATGACAATGTGCTGTTAACAGAAAAAAGCAATAAGTTTTTTTCTCATTTTTGATCGAAAAGGATGCTCCTCGAAAGGATGCCTTATTTTGTTGATGGAAAACCTTAAGGATGCGCATAAGACTCCAGCAACGTATATTCCTGAAAATCCTCTGATGAAACTCAATGTTTCCACTGCAAACAGAGGCACATACTGAAAGCAAAGAACACCATTATATATAAAATATGTTAAATTTTTATTTATAATTTATCTATGAGTAGTTAGCAATGTGATACCTGGTCTCTAGAAGTAACAGTGCCATTTAATAATGGGTCGCAGTCAAAATACTTCGCATATAACACATAGCCGGTACCAACGTAAAGCAATGTTACGATGGTAATTATCACAATTGATAAATATAAGGACCTGCGAATGTTAACTCAGAATTAGCAAGGTATAATTTTCAATTGATACTATCCAGAGTGTCCAGGTTGACCTTGTATATTCAGTTATGGCTTGCATTTATGGGATGATATCTGCGTCACATGTACATCACGTTGTTATACTTAATTTAGTGATTTTTTTTCGCTTCATTTGATGAGAATATGACAAGCAAAATCAATATTGACAATTATTACATACAATGTCAATAGTGGCAATTGACAATTATCACTAACAATGCCAGTAGTGAAAACTATATCAATAATGGAAAACGGTTTTACCGGTTTTAAGGATTCTTCGATTAACTAAATTGTTTGTCTAAATATTACAACTTATTTTCCTTACCACCTTGCTTTTCCCAAGGTTGAATTAGCCAGGGATCTCTGAACAAACATTTGACTCACTGTCATCATCGCCAGAAAACCAAAGGAGTTTCCGATCAAATAGGTCCAAATTGTATCTTTCACCCCTGGGTTTGGTAATAAACTGAGTACAAAAATAAATACATAAATAATTTACTGTTTGTAATAATATTCAACGTTTTTCTCCAAATTACAATTCTTACTGGAATTGCAGCCTGCCGCTTTCCATTGCCCTTTCCCAAATTGTGGACACCCCACCAACGTCGATGCAACCCTTTACTGCAACCACCAAAATTGCCACAAATATTACGACGAACTGAACGACGTCAGCCCATATCACCGCTTTAACGCCTCCCTGTTGGCGGAAATGTAAAAGATTTTCTCACTTTGACATTGAAGTTTAATTGAATAAGAAATGTTCGTACTTGGACGTTATGAATAATCTTGAGCGCACACATTTTTTAATGTAAGAACTGCTTCATTTGGGTAACTAATATTAATGAAGTGGGAAGGATGCTCTACAGTACTAAAAATTATAAATTTATTTGCCAAGCTAATTATTTGTTTCTGAGCAAAGATTATTACTTCGATGTTTAGATATTAATGCTCATGTTTTATTCATTTAACTCAAATTTTAATACTTTATTACCATTGCTGTGTATAGGATGCACACCAATCCAATCGATATAACGGATGACCAGAGGTCAAGACCAGTCACTGAAAATATTAAATATTCAGCCTGACACTGTCATAGTTATGAGTATAGTAAAGACTGTTATGTAATTAAATACCTTGGTTAAGAGCCAACGATGGCGCGTATAGTACGCACGATGTGTAGAACACCTATAATTTTTTAAATTACAATTAAATGTTATACAGTTTATGAATGTCATACAATTAATTATACCTGTACAGTTAAATGTTGGACTAAACTATATAAACTGTTTCATGCTTTCTGGTTGAGAAGTTTATCGAGACTATCACAATAGTCAACTAATAATTTATATCCACTTCACATGTCAGTTATTTTTTTTTTTAGAAGTGCAGGGTTATTACAAAAGAATCATCGGGTTTGAAAAATATATACAGTACAATGTATTGCAGATATTATATTAAATCACTCACGAAAAGAAAGGGAAAAAGTTGCTTTAAACGCCCAGGTGGCAGCACGAACCAAATATCCAAAATGGCGTCTATGCAGCAGAAAGCGTTTTGTGTTCTCGGATATGCGAGCTGCTATCAACAGCATTAATAGGGACACACTTCAGCTTTTATGAGCCGAACTGGACTACCGTGTGTCGTGTGACACGAGGGTCTCACATTTAACATTTGTGATGGTATGATTAAAAACTTGGACATTTTCACTTTCTCTTCATGTGTCATTTACTGCTGTATTTGTAATACTTTCCAAAATATATATCTTTTTAAAACCCGATGATTCTTTTCTAATAACCCTGTATAATCAATGCAATCAATCTACAGACATATTCCCATGTAGGCTAAACATATCTGTATATTGATAATTATTTTCATTAAGAGATTATGAAAAAATTTGATGAGGTGAATGTTTTAGTATACATTATGAATCAAATACGTCAACGCGTTATATGGCAGCTAAAACTTAGCTGCATCCGCAGCAGATTTGTGTAATCGACGTTTATGAGTTTACGGTAATCTAAATTTGAGGGTTGATTTATTTTATAAATTTATTTCATTTCATTATTGATACAAAGCATTCGGAAATAAGATAATTCTTACCAGTTGAACAGTGTTTATCACAGATGCGGTAATTCTTAACGTCCTGTTAAACCTGCACTCTAGATACTATTTTTCGATTTTTAATAAAAAATTGTTATTGTTATTTATTATTTTACTCGAAACAATTATTGGTTGAAAAGCATGGTGTTGAATTCAGTGCAATATTGATAACAAAAAAATGGCTACGATTTTAGTCGCTCTTTAATTTTGATAAACGGGAGTAAACCGATTTGTTCTTTAATTCGCTATTTTAGAAAAAAAAACGGAAAAATTTTGTGTAGTTTGAAGTTATATTCTTGAAGAAATTCGTATGGCCAGATCGTGATAGTCAATATAACACCAAAAGTGTGTCAGAATAGACTCCAGATTATCATGAGTCGGATTAAACAATTTACAGATTAACCGGGACCTGGTTGTGCAATAGCAAGAGCGGTCAAATCAATCAAATCAAGTGATAAACTAAATTCCTATACTTATATTATTTTTTTTTCAGAAAATATTGTTCAAATTCAAAAATTCCCCAGAGTCTTCTGCGTTTGACTAATAATTAGTGAAGTAATTGTTACCTGAAAAATACTGCTTACTCCAAGATTATAGTAGACTGGTAGAAAAAAGTATCCAAAAACTGGCATCATAATAAACGGTGGTATGCACAATAAAATAAAATGGATGCCACTCATGTAGATTTCCAGTGGAAATCCTTGCATCCCTATTGGAGATATAGCCGTTGCCACTGTAGACAGAACAATTGGAAGAAATCCTATGTTTTTTCCAGAAACCAAAAACTCCTTTGCGTTTTTCTTGTTTTTATTGACGTTAAATACATGATAAAATGCTATCATTGTGGACAATGCCACTACAACTGACATCGAGATGTAATCCCACGTGTCTAACTTTGTAACGGACATTTTAAATTTTTGTTTTCAAAATATTACACAAATTTGGGACTATAATGGCAGATAGCGATGCATTGCCAAAATGTTTCAATTGCTTTTATAGTAGTTGAGAATAATCAGTGGCAACAACTCAGCAGTTTTGGTGACAATGGAATATCGAATAAGAGCGTAAGCCCTGCAATTGATGTGTGAATCGCTTAATCTCCTTCAAAAATTGCCAGATTTAAGCACAGTTGTCGTTGAATGTCCAAAGAAAGTTTGCGGTTTACTTCCGGCCAAAGGACTAAATGGGTTGTGCTCATATTAAACTAGTTATATAGTAGTCAATATACGCATGATCTACTTATTTATCAAGAAATGAAGAAATCCCAATATCAAAATTTGACCTTTAGCTCTTAAGTTTGTACTCATTGTGCACGTTTAGATGTCATTGCTCCAGATTGGACAAAATGCATCAATACATGAGGTCGTATAATAACTGATCACATGATTTTGCAATTTTTTGAGTATTTGTGGCTACTATGCACGTGCACGTACACGTGTACATTATCGCACATTGCATCAAATTTGTGATCACAAAAAAGTGCATGAAGCGCTTGATGATGATGATTTAAACCGAAACAAAACTTTCTTTTTGGTACAAAAGTCTCAAACATAAATACAATCACAATTTGTTGCAATTGACCCATAAAAGATGGCTATTACTACGAATCACTAGTTTTTTGTTTCAACACAATAAACAAATGAAAAATAAAACATTATTTCAGCGTTATCACCCATGCCTCTGTAAGCAATAAGCATTATGTGAACATTTTGCTGCCGTTAAAGCAGAATTATTTGTTTTATTCTCAAAAATTGTTTAACATGCACCTATTGTATATTGCACGTTGTAAAAACGCATAGAACTTGAGAACATGTGATTAACTCAGCTGGTCACCATTTTTCACACTGAGAGACGAGCTCTTAATAAATAATTATATCTTCTTGACAAGTTCCATTCTTGGCACCATTTTGTCTTTGGCTTTTATTTTTTTTCTAATTTTATACTTATAAGTTTATACAATAAATAGGCAAGTATTTTACGAGGGGAGATGGGAGAGGGTTTGCTAAGTCTCGCGAAGTACATAAATTTGAATCATGCAGATATAAAAGACAATGCAAATTTGATGTTTACAGAGCCCAAAAGTTGCATGCCACATATCAATAAAAATGGGCATTTAACCGCAATGATTTTTGCTTGAAATACTACATGTATTCAATGAGATTGAATGAGATTGAATACACGTCAATCGATCGTGTCAATCATGTTATCTAATTACTTCAAATTATAAATTAATGATACTAATGCTCTACTAGACTTATTTCAGCAACACAATTAATGTGTCTTAACCGAACTTATTATCCGCGCAGAAATAGGCCAAATAATATATATATAAAAACCCAAATCTATTCAAATGTTTTTCGGTGTACGCCAAAGTATCTCACATAACGTCGTTAATTTAATTAAATATTTTATTGGAAATATTTATCGTATGTACACATTTACAGACACTGATATCATACAATTATATACAGAAAAGTTTAAAAAGTGTAAGAAACAAGAACATGCACAGGAGCTAGGTTAAAAATTTGATACTTTTTTTATAATAAAACTGTGGCTGCTTTTCGTATAAAAATGTTTTCATGTTTAAAATTATATAAACTATACAGTGGACTCGTACAAGAACTATAAAGATATGTATTAAAGCTTTGATTGAAGGAAACGATTGTTTTGATTCAGTTTACAACTGTATGTGTTGCCTACGGTTTAGCGCTACACATATATACAGAACGTGTGACTCGTGTGTCTTTTATCCTATTCTATCAACTCACTTGTTCAGTGGGACTAACTCATGACTGTTTGTTGGCTTTAAATTAAATATAACTTTTTCATGTGTTGATCTGTGCTATGATCTATTTAAAAGAGTCATTGACATGGTTGCCAACAGTAACCAGAATGCTGTGCTAAGGAGAACATGTGCAGAATTATAAACTGGTATGGCAGCAGTTATAGCTGATAGTTTAAAATCATTTAGGAATATTGGGCTGCCTAACTGCACCATGAGCTCCAATTTTTCGGCTTCTTTTGCGCAGGTTTCAAGCTGCAAAACGGTTGGCAGTTCACCCGCAACTGTGACCACAAGTACAATCTCGCCTTCCATACTCAAGTAACCAAAAACGTCACATTGTGCAACTTTGACATGCTCTCGAAAAGACTGCACAATACTTTGAACTGTGAGGGGTGCACCGCTCTTCAAAACTTGGTCTATGCGTTCGGTCTGCTTCTGACTGTACAGCATTTTTATCGAAGCCCCTGCAAGAAGTAATGTGACAGATTGGTTTTGGTAGTTGTTGCTGCAATACTTCTTTATTATTAAACGTTGAGCAGTATAGACTTTTCTTACCGCAAATTGGGCAACAGGCACCAGGTGGTGTTACACTATGACACCGGCTTTGAGGCAGAGTAGGACAGTTTACCCCATGACATTTACCTGCCACACCTTCTGTAATTCATTAATGTAAAGAACAAAGTTACTACGCAAGCTTATGATTTCTTTAATGACGGCTCATACTAGGAATACTGGATACAAATTTAATAATGAATTTAACCGAACTTCTAATTTAATAACATTGAGCATTTTTAGTATCACATGTTAATGACGATAATTATGCAAATGTCTTTGTCAATCAATAAAGCTTCACTTTTTCAACATATAAAAGGCAACATTAAAAGGCGCAATGGGTCAATGAAAAATAATTTTTTTTTATATAACTCAATATTTAATGCTAAAATTGTTTTTAACAAACCAGAATTTCCAAATTTATTCATGTCTTAACGCTTTTATTGCTTGCAGTGATTCTATTTTACACTTAATTCATCATTTCTACATTATAATTCCTGTTAATGTTTTTCTGATTTTTTTTGTT
This sequence comes from Ommatoiulus sabulosus, assembly GCA_034697705.1. Classification (NCBI taxonomy): domain Eukaryota; kingdom Metazoa; phylum Arthropoda; class Diplopoda; order Julida; family Julidae; genus Ommatoiulus; species Ommatoiulus sabulosus. The sequence goes on along the minus strand of JAQGAO010000446.1, from coordinate 17,150 downwards.
TATAAACTATCATGTTAATTTATAAAACGTCATGTTTTCATGGTTTGTGGTCATGTTGCTGTCAGTTAATTCCAACCTTAACCTAAATATCCTACCTTTTGTAATTCCAACTGCAACACATGGGCCTTGATAATCTACTAACACTCGGTCAGCCCATGCACTGCATTCGGTAGCATACGTTTCTCCATTTTGACCACAGACAGGACCGACATTACGGCAGATTTTCTAGATTTAGAAAAATAGTGTGTGAAGTTTTAAGACTCAGTAGAAATATATAACTTGGAATGAAAAAGCTGACTTGAAGTATGTTATAAATTCTTACGAGGCATGGCCCCATGTAGGCCAAAACTCTATCCTTCTGCAGCAGTGAGCAAAGAGATTGATGCTGATGATGATAGGAATCGCATGCAAGACTTTTCTTGACTTGATGGCAGTCTTGGTTGCTTTCCACTGGACAACAAAGAAATAATTTCGTCATTAAAACAGTACAAAGATTTATAAATACCAAATATCATTGTTTTATTTTATGAAAAAGTCATTTTATATTTAAAATCCATGTGCTGCACATGTATATTTTACTCCCATATGAAGTTAAAGGTTAAATTTTCTTTATTGAATAAATAAAGGCACATTTTACAATGCTTTCATCTTATCAAAATAAATATCTTTAGGCCATTAATTAAATTTTAAAAATCAATCATTGCAACTATTTCCATAATCAATTTTATTTAATTGCAAAGGATTTCCAATTCAATTCTGACGAACTTGAGTCTTGAGGTATTGAAAAGAGCAGCTTACCACATTTGTACTGAGGACAGGAATTTCTGGTCAATCCCAGACATACGATTTTTACTGGAATACATCTAAAAAAATACAAAAATTAATTATACTTTAAAATGTGAAATATTTATTGGGAATATTCAAATGAAACACCGACAAACCTTTGATTTCGCCTACAAGGGTTAGGTTGACAAGGATCAATGCAAGCTCCATTTTTTACTCTGTGATCTGGTAAACCGGAACAGCTAAATGTAAAAGACATTTCTATTTAGTTTATCTTTTGGTCACGCTATTTTTTGTTGTAAAATTACGGTATATTACAACTTACGTTGCAACACAGGCGCTTGGATAGGTCTTGCCATTTGAGCCACAAACTGGCATATAGTGGTTAGGGCAATTGCAAGGTAGGCCTGCATGACAAATTTAAAATAAAATGTGAGAATTTCGAAAGTGCTTTGTAACAGGATATTTTCATTATCGAACTATAATTTAACTACCTGTAACGACTTGCACTGCTTTGTCACCAATTAAAGGGCAGGGTTGATTGCTGCAAGTTACTTCGCCAGCAAAACAGGCACACGTGTTACAGTCCAATTGAAATGTAGCTTTGTGGGCTGTAGAAAGCATATTAAGACCTTTCATCAACACCTTAACCGTTCTGTTGTAACCATGTGCGGTATTTTAGAGTTTTATATTTATTTGATTAGCGTTTTTTCTGGCAAGAATAAATAACCTTTTCTTATTCATAAAGTGGTAATATCATATGCCAAATTACATGGATTAATATGTTTGATTTGTTACATTCGATTCGTTCATTAGATAGTAATACTGTCATGGAGTTTACAGAACCCTTGAACATTTTTTAGAATATCTGTGTAGCATGCTTTGCAATTATCCTTTAACGTACCAATTCGTTTTCCACCAATCCAGCACCCATCTGTGGGTTGGCAGGGTAACATTACACATTCTTCAAAAGTCGACCTTTCTGAGCAAAGGCACACCTTTTGGCAGCCTGGATTTATTCCTGATGTTGGAATATGCACCATAGACCCTCGAGGAACTGTCATCTGGGACGTTTCGCCCATCCTGCAGCCTACAAAAAAATATTGTAAACCTAGTCATGAAACTATTTCAAATTAAACGCACAAAAATAAAGAATTTGTTGTAAGTTACCTGAAACACACTTGTATGGCAAGCATTTATCTTTCGCTCCGCAGTCCCTGTTGACTAAACAAATATCTGTAACATTGCATGGGTTGGGTCGACATGGATACGAGACTTGCTTCCCTGTCAGACGATGAGGACTCGGTTCTATGAAATGAAGATATTATTATAAAAACATCAGTTTTTGGCGTTCAATGGAAATATCTCAACAATTTTATGTTCATTACCAAGGTATGTAGCGAGAGGTGTACAGGAAAGGTCATGACCCGTAGGCAGTAATGTATCGCAAATTGTTTCTGGTGTCATTCCACGAGGAAGTCTGCGGTAGTCAATGCAGTTTGTCAAACTGTTGATGCAGTCAGATCTAAAAAATTTATAAATTAGAAGTATAAATCTCACAAACGGTCCATCAGATTCCTATGTAACATAAATTTAAATGAAATGTAAAACATTTAAGTTTGATGTGTACCTGCAAAGCCCAGCAAAACTATGCCGGTTGGTGCAGGGTTTGACAGCCAGCATGCAAGCGATGCCCTTCCACATAGAAGGGTAACACTTTCCAGTGTCCACGATAGGAATGCTAATGGTTGAGGTATTGATAAAACCACCACGCCAAATGTCCATCTCGCTTCTGGCACCATGGTCTGACCAAGCGTTGCAACTGCGAAACATCTCTGTGGGTCGGTTGTTGAAATTACTGCAATATGATAGTTCTTCACATCCCAGCTCACATGGTTCATCGACTATAGATTAAAATTTTCAATTAAAATGTTATGAGAAAAAAAGGTAATTTTGGTAGGCGAATGAGCATATGATATACAAATAGAAGTATGTAAAATACCTTCTTCGACGCATCGTAACATTTGCGATTCTGCTGGCTTGTACAAGCAGGATTGATGAAAAAGTTTCCAGCTTGAACCCCACTCATTGCTGAATGTCTGCAAGAAATTGTATAATTTGATCTATTTTCTGCTACGTGGTGATACCTTTTGGATGCAACATTTCTAAGTGCGCAAATTAGAAGTTCCTTGAATACAATTTAGAATTTCAGACTTAATTGTTGGTAAAAAAAAGTAAATAATCCCCAGAAAATGCCCACGAGCAAGCTATATAGCAAGGTGCAGTTCAAAGTGATTCAAACTAAATTTTGCATAAGTGGTTGAGGCATCAAGTACTGTAATTGTTGTATGAAACCCATATCTGTATCGGAAATTAAGGATTTATTTTGGATTGTCATGAACTTTGATAAAAAAAGTATGACAAAATCAAGACTGGTCAAATACTCGATCTATTTAAAGCTAGACACGCACTGGGAGGCCAAAACAATCTAAAAAGATTCAAAGCTGGCCAACAGCCAATATAATTGAGCACGGAGTCGAGTAGTTTCTCTTAAAATTTGGCTAGGGTGGCAACCAATAACGCTAACGTTTATTCCCTCCTCCTCCAATAAAAAACTATTTACCTTATAGCACAATTTCTGGCAAATAGGCGTTACTGCTTTGAAGCAGCAGTGTAGTTTGGCACTGTCCATCCCCAACTTTCCTGTTCTTGGGGCTGCGACTTTATCGTGTCGATTAATGCCTGAATTAGACAGAAAACACTGCCAAAGACTGTCCTGTAAATCCAAAAAGAAAGCTTAATTGAATTTTCATAATTGCGTCATATAATTAAAGCAAAGGTGTGTAGCACCTTTTGCGGAAACCCTGTGGGCTTTTACTGAAGTGTCAAATAACAGTACTGATAGAATATTATGTTTTAATTTGACAAATCTTTCAATTATTTATCTAATGTATGTTATATAATATTTTTTAAAAAATGCTTACGTGCAAAACTGGCTGTCCACACCCTCCTTCAATAAGGGTATCCATAACAACTTCTTGACTAGATGAGTTAGCACGTAGTATCTTGCGGCATGTGTTTCGGCACTGTTCGTTTTGGGACTTGTCGCAACAGTGAAGATCTTTTAAAAAGGAAAGTAAATTGACATTACAGGAACTAACACTTCACTCAGGGCAGAATATCTATACGTGGCAAAATGCGTGTGCTTACTTTTTTGTGGGTTGTTTGATGGGGTTGTTCTGGTATAGTTGTGAACACACTCCACCACTTTTGGGCTATTTTGTGAGCATAGTGCATCCACACTTGTTCTCACTTGATGACTGGGGGTTTGACTACTTAGAAATACTTCTTTGCAGGCTCTGTGGCAGTCCATGGTTTGAGCGTTATTACAGCAGACTTCTCCGACTAAAATGCAATGATTACAACGTTTAGTCTTTTGTAGGGGTCATTAGTCTAATTTGCAGTCATTGCGTGTACAGTAAATAGTGAATTAATGTTATTCAGAATGTTTTTTTTCCTGTATTTTAGTTGCCAAAATATACTTACATATATTCTAGACTTGTTCGATAGAATTGCAGGGTGAGTACTGGTATCAGTTTTTTTTTATTTGGTTAAATACAAAGGCCACGTGTACATGTACATGTATAGATGTAACGTTTAATGGATAATCAATTTTCCAATTTTATTATTTTTGTTGATAATTAATCTGAAGACTGCATTCTTCAAATAAAATTGTTTTAATAAACTTTTCCCTGACCACCCAGAAGTATGACTATTTTTTGGATTATTTCCCAAAACAGAATTGAAAGTTAATCGCCTTGCAACATTAATAAAAAGATCAAAGAATGTTTGAACTATTGCCCAGGATAACATCTATTTTGATATTTTAGCTGAATTCTGCACTTTGTGAACCTTTCTCTCAACTTACAAAGAAAAGATCGCTACCATATAAATTTGTCAACAAATTTGACGTTGAAAATATGATACGCAAAACATTGTATTACCTTCCTGTCTGTCTAAACACGTATAAAATGCAATTTCATCACTCTGCCTGCATCCCTGAAGTAAGTCGTTTCTATTCTGAGACTGAAAGGAAAATTATGCACAAAAAATTATTTTAATGGCACGTTGCACGCTTAGGTTGCTGTTTACTTAAAACGAATGTCGAACTAAAAAATGACATAAAAACTGAAAGTAAAATACAGGATTATGATAGAAGCCATATTTTCCTAGAAATTTATGGTTTTGCCATTTTGACATGATTCGCGAAGTCATAAAATTGAATGAAACGTCGCAGTTTTGTCATGTTGATGATTCGTTTTTAAGTTCGTTGGTTTGTTGGAGATTTTATGTACCCTACTGTATGTGTCAGAAATTTCATAAAATTTTAATAATCATGTACAATTGTACGTATTGTTAAATTACATTAATTAGCCAATTATTTTTAAGATATATGGTGTTGTAGCCTATTGTACGTCGATCTTGGTATATCTTTGTACATGTACTTAATTGACCTTTGGGTACGTTTAAAAGTCTATCCTAGTAGTTATAACCTATTCAAAATCAGTAAATATTTTATGTTTAGATAACATATAATAAAATGATTTAAAAATATTTATATAAAGAGCTCACGCCAAGCATAACTTTGAATACTTTGAACACCACTCCATGTTTATTGAACAGGGAACAGTTACAAATACCTCTTTCCAAATTTATAGAAATCGGAAGGTAAAATTACTGAAAGAAAAAATAATAAACACCTGATCTTGAAACACCTTACTTGGTTGTCATATTTGCAATCGCTTCCGTCGAGTTCATTAATAAAATCTAACCCTTAATGCATTAACGACAAAAGTTATTTTGTTAACAAACTAACTACAGCAAAATTAACTGAATTAGAATGTAAGGTATATAAGGCATTTTTTTGACAATGCAACAGCTGAAATCTTTCTACATGTATGAAATATATTGTCAACAATGGAAAGTATTTCTTAATTATAGACAGTAGTTGTTACCTGCAGTAGCTGTGTTCATTTCAAGTTAGCATTAGAAAAAGAAAATTATGTACACTTGAATTTATATGCATCGTTTATACAATGTCATCGTAATTATCGTCATTAAATACATACACTGCACTTCCTTTAATAGATGACGAATACATTTAGGAACGATGCTAATTAACAGTTATGATGGTCGATAGTCTTTTACGAAAATGTGTTGCACATGTAGTCTAGTAAAATATATTAAATCTACTGAATATACAGTATCTACAATTTGATCAATCAGAAGTAAAACTTCCATGCAGTACATGTACACTGAACAGTATACTTTGTTCAGTCTCATATAACATAGAAGCATTGAAATTTGCAGTCACCTTTTTAAAAATTTTCTAGGATATTAAAAGTGAATGGAAAGAATAATCAAAGATTTGCAGTTTTTGGTATCCCGTGACCAATGAAGTTAACTAAAATTGGTCAGATTTGTAAGTATAAACGTGTCTCTTTTACTTTTCATTATTTTAAACAACTGATTTTATCTAGAGGCTGTGAAGGCGTGTACGGTATGCAAATAGAATAAGATTATGAAATGGAATGTAGGCCGAAATGAAGTTTACCTGCAGACATGTTAAACGGCATGTGGTAGACTGAGGTAGATAACAACATGGTCTCCCTGACCATCCATCCCCACGATCGACATCTAAAAAAAAGCAAGAATTGCATATGTATACATGTACGTTGCTGTGGTTTTGTTAGCACAAGCCCATATTTTCTCTCAAAAACACTAAAATTCAAGCATTTCTTCCAAACTCTATGGCGTTGACATTTAAGGCCCAGCATTCTACAAGAGGGACTGTCAACTCGGGATTTTTATCTTTATATATTTTCTGACAAATTATCCCACGTGCGTTTCCATAAATAGGGCGACGCCCTGCCCAAATCCTGCCTGCAACTGTGGCCCATCCATTAGCAACATGACGAGTGACAACTGTTCCCCTGGTATAATCTATATACGGACATGTTCTTTATCCCCTGGCAAATAGCGCTGTAAATTTTTGTAAACATTTCGGTTTTTTTTTATAAAGAAATGCTATATAGATTTTATTTTGACCCCAAATTGCTTTTAAAAAGTCAGGGTTAGCTCGTTGAACAGTTTATTGCGCAAATGCTTCAGGGCGTCTGTTTCTGCTCACTATTAAATGGCAGAATGAAAAGCGTTTTAGCAGGGCTACATTTTAGTTTTGCGGATACGATAACCGCAAATAGTACTTGGGTGTGAGTACTTGTACGCGAAAATGAACATATCAGAAACTAATTGAGATAGTTATGAATAGAAAATTAAAGTTTACTAAGTAGTTTTGAACAAAATTTCATCAATTAATAAAATACGCGGAAGGGTATAATGTATCGTTTATTTTTGTTTATCAGAAATACACTACAGTATTGTCTAAAAATCGGAAAGCAGGTTTTACCTGCCTTGAGCAAACGATGTAAAGTTTCAGAATTATTTTTTTTTAAACTTAAAAAGCGAATCGTAGGACATTTTGTATTTCTATGCGTTACAACGAAATACAGTTACTAAATTTACTAATTTACTACTATTGAGTGTGCTCTATTATACTAAAAATAAAAACATAACGTAAAACTAACATAAAAACGGTTGTTTACTGAAATAACTGGCAAGGAAAAGCTGAAGGGTGGATTTCCCATGAGAATTCTGTCTCATGTAATTAAAATAAGTCTTTGATTAATATAAATGACGGTCTAACGTGATTAATCTCATCTTTAATAGCAGGGAAAAGTTTACAGCTTGATGTAGTTTTCATCTATTTGAGATAAAAAGGTTAATTAAAAAAGTTTCCGAACGTTTTAGATAGCGCATCAGGAAATAAAATAATCGCCTTCTTATATATACATGTACAGTATTTGCAAGCGTTAAATTTGAGAAGTTTATGTAGCAGAGGCTGATCCCTTGTCTAAATGACAGGTCATGACTTAGGAGGCCACAAGCTATAAGTTACACGCCTCATTAATTGCAGCGTTTATTTGACACATTCTGCCCTTCAGCGATTCATCCTTGATAATTTTAAGGCTGGCGAGAGACTTCTTAATGGACTGCGAGTAATGGTCAGCAATTTCATCCTTCAATTAATTACAACATAAGCTGATTTAATTTGGCATCTGATGAAGACGGAGGAAATTAGGCATGAAACTGTTGCCTAACTTTGACAGCCATGGGAATTAAATTGTGCTGTGTTAGTAAACAGACAGTGCCTTTGAGAATTCTAACCTATACTATACTGTATAAGGATTAAGAAATTCATTACCATTCTGTCAAATTAAAACTAATAATATTTGAATTTCATCGAGCAACTTTGGAAGTCCCAAGCACCAATAACATTTGGACATTTTTTTTTAACTAAAAGTATAGAAGTTTAATTTTTGCTTGAATGGCATCGTGGATACATGTTTAAAGAACTTTGCAGTGAGTGACATTTTTTATATCGAACGAATTCAGATTTATTCCGGATGTCCCATGTTAAAGGATCCACTGAAACATCTTGGAAAATAAGCATGTTATGAAAAAGCAGTTCTTTACAAAAGATGTTTGTTTTGAAGGGGGTCACAAGATGGTGCTATCTGTTTAGATAGATGGTGCTGTTGAAGTCAAAGTCAATCATTTTCTTTAATGGGACCCCCTATTGCATATTCGAGATAAGTGATATTTTGAGCATTTTTTGTAAATATTGACCAATCACAGGCGCCAACTTTCAATTTTTTTTTGTCTAGAACTGTTTTTCGTAACATATATGTTTATTTTTAGAGATGTTTCAGTTGATCCTTTAAAAAAATTCTCTTGATAGGGAAATACATGTAGGCTACATTAGCTGACTTCCGATTATCCGAGGGTGTATTGATAGGGTTATAGATTATCTGAGGTCCATTGTTACACAAAAAGTCATTGTACAGGGGCCGAAATTTCGACTTTGGCAACATGACTTTTTCATAAGTTGCGTTGCAAAAGTCGAAAATTCGACTCCTGCATGGTTCTGAAGTCTGAAAAAAGTCTATCAATGAAATATAGTATGAAAACCTCTCTGCTTGTAGTTTTCAAATAAACTGTTGAATCACTTAAACTATATAGCTATGAATACAATATCAATATGTATTTCAAGCATTTAAAATTGTAATTTATTTTACGATGTTTCTAACCATATACAGTAGGTTTTGGTACTTTGGTTTGGTAACTTTTGATTTTCGTATTATAATCATGCGTTGGGATCTTTCATCGTATAATTTACATAGACTTGAATGCATGAGTGGCTTCCTCCACATTAGATGATATGGTATGTCCGCTTAAAATGTTTTGGCGATTTAGACTTGTTGGCTAAATACATGAATATTTGTTTCATTGCTTTCTCAGAGAGAGCTAGAAAGAGAGGGAAAGAGCAAAAAAAGGGGAAAAAAACTGCATGGGACTGTAATCGCGAAAAAAATAACAGCTGTAGAAGTATTTTAGGTTCCTATACACGTGCTTGTGTACATGTTCCCTCAAAATTGTCGTTTGGCATTTCAAAATAGTTGTTGAAAATTGCAATGTTTTTTTCCCCGTGAAACGAGCAGAAATATAGGATGTCAGCTGAAATATCCATTGAATAACGAGCATGCAGCATACCAATTTCTGTCACATATACCCTAACGACAGTTAAGTTTTTTTTCTAGAATTGGTATTCACATTTTCCCTCAAACGCCTTTGCGATTTGGTTGCATCAATCTTTTCGATTTGGACCACCGTTTTTTTTTTTCAAATCAAAAATGTTTTTCTAACAGTTTGGGGAATTTAGGCATGGAAATCGGTCGAGTGTTTTTTGTCTTTCTTTTTTGTAAAAAATGTATTCAACGTCGTGAGAGAAGACGAATCTTTAACAATGATTGCCAAAATAAAACAAGTAGAACGAGCAATTTTTGTATTCAGAGCAATGCGAAATAATCCAACGCCATATATGATCATTTACGTGTAGCATCCCCATATTGAAAAGAAATGTATTGAAAATACATGTATATATTGGATCACGTGTAATGCATTTAAAAATATATTCTTGTCATTGCATTCTCGCCATCATCTATTATCGTCATCATATTGTCGTCAATGCATTTTCAACACATGCTGTGCATTTTTTCAAATGCATTTAGAAATTGCCTTTCTTTGCAATGTCTGGTTGTACTGCAACAAACTGTCCCAAGCATGTATGCATTATATGCTTAGGCAATGTTTAGACACGTTATTAGAACTAAATGTCGTCCAATTAAGAGTTTGAAAAGGTTCCATTAATTTTTCTCCATGCTTTTATTAGTCAAAATAAGGCGCAGATTTACTAAAATTTAGTTGTACAGCTGTACATGTCATAGAATTTGGGTAAGATATTCTAATGTATTCTCTGATACATTGCATCATTAAGTATCCTGTATACACTGTATAACGTTGATTTGGGAATTTCCACCTAGAATTTCCGTTGTACGACCACGTTTGTCACCCTGATTTCTCTTCTGTTGGGATATAAGCTTGGCGCTAGAATTCCTAAACATCCCTTTCAAAAATCTCAACTGCCTAAGATAAAAACTTTTTCTGTTTCTTCCCTGAAACGTACGGCCTAAGCGTTTTTTGGTTTCGTTTCCTGGTTTCTGTATAGGCTGCACTGATTTTTCAAACGTAAATCAAACCCTGACTCCATTCTGCAGTCATATTGAGTCTTGCAAATCATTCTCTGCGTTGAAGTGCAACAATATGTGTATACCGAAATCGGCCCCCAACAAACGAAAACGTTCAACTTCGTAAGCATGGCTTGCACCTGTTATGTTCTGGATAAACAAACATAGCTTAACCAGGGTGCTATACTAGAGATCTTCTGTTTTCGCCAAAGAAAAAATTAGAACGGGTCGTGTATAAAGATAGATTGTTGTATTATAAATCTTGAAGTGAAAAACGCTGCCTTCATGCTTGTTGTGTATCCGTTTTGGCTGAGAAAATTGGGCTGCATTCAAAATGAATGAACCATGTTAAATACATTTACTGTAAGTGAAAAAAAAAATGTCATGAGTTTTCATAAAACTCTTAAATGAAAAGAAAGTGCACATTGAAACGATGGCCATTGCTGGCAAGACAACAAGGAACGTTTCTACAAATACTATTGATTCACCCCTTATTACTTAAAAACAACACTGTAATAATGATACTTGTGGTCATGTTGTGGTATATATTTTTAATCTTTCCAGATTGAGTATTTTGTATATTTCATCTTGCAGTCTACAACATTGTCACTCTGAATATTAATGGTAATGCAGTACGTGTTTGCTTAAATTATAACTAACTATGAAGTTGATTCACAAGATGCATAACTTTTACAGTTTTTGCTTTTATATATGTATAAAACTAACCCTTGTTTTAATTTTTGACCAAATAATTCCAATGCTGGCTTTTATGATAATTTGATGGACAAATATCGTAATGTTGTGACAACTTATCGAGCTGTGGATACAACAGCTGTATTGTCTCTTATGTAATCATTTTTTATATTAAGCAAGTGATCTTATCGTTTTGAATTGTTTCAGCTTTCATTCCTGAAGCAATAAAATAAGATTCTTCTTTTCCACCAATTAGTCATCATTAAGCGAATAGTTAAAATGCAATTGCCTTTTTTTTTCCTCAACAGAATAGGTGAACAGGTTTCTCCCCGCATTTTGCCGTAATAAGATAGTGGGGTATCTCAAAAAGCCCCTGAATCAGTAATATATTATGCCCTCGGATTTTGAAGCAAGCCAGTCGAAACGAAAACTATATTGTGACAAAATGTTAATTGGTTGGGTGTAAACTAGTCGACGAGATAGTGCAAAGTGGAACACCTCGTGATAAGGGATCGGATAATTGTGACATGTTTATAAATGTCGTTCATATGTACAAACATTGGAATCGAAATATTAGCATCATGCCCACTGTAGATCCAGTAATAATAGCACATGTAAAGTATTAAAAACGTGTTTATAGACACTGAAGGTAGGGGGAATTAAATCAGTTGGATATTGTTGTTCGGGGATAGAATGTATAATTCAATTGATGCAAATTTTTTTCACGAGCTGTGGCTCTATAAAAAGTACGTGTTTTACATATTTCAATTCTTGTTCTATATAAGCTTAATGCTTGGCGATAAAATATGATTCGATTACCGAATACAATTTGCATTTAATGTTAGCATTATCGCCGCAAATATTATATGATTTTGAATAATAGGACTACACTAATGGAAAATACACATGTAGTATATAGGCAATAGTAGCTTGGCGATAAAGGGAAAAAATGATACTGAAATATGTAATTTCAGTGTTCATTTTGTGACAGACTTTGCATCAAAGTAACACTAGCTGTATAGTGCATAAATAGAATATTTTTAGAAACTTACCTTTCAATGTCTCGTTAATGCAAATCCAAAAAGACTCCTGCAACAAAAAATAAAATAAAATTATATTATTCTTTATTTCTTAAATTTCCTGTAATACCTTTCTTTTCTGTAAAGCAGTTTTGCATATTTGCGCAACAGCTTTTTGGAAAAACTTTCATATCATAACGCCTAACTGTCAATATTACATTCGAAAATCCTTTTCATGAATGGACGAATATTTAACATTTAAAATACAAAGAAAGGCTTTATATTTTGTTACAATTGATGCAAAACTATTTAAATGTAATGTAAAATTTAAAATCCCTTCTCTATGTTAATCGAAACAATTCAAATTATTGAACATTTGACGTTTATAAAGTGACATTATAAAATACTAGTGTAAATGTAAATTTTCGTAGTGAAACAAATATGTTTCATTTCATTGTAGTGCTAAATTACATAATGTTTGGTTATAAATGTGCTCCACAAAGATCGTCCTCACCAAGCAGTATTTTTTTTTTCTGTTTTCTTGAGAAGCATGGGTAACCTCTCAAAATGTTACGTCTTGGGGGCGAAATGGATACCTTTGTGGTTTGGCCATGTAACACTGTGACACTGTTGACCATTAATTGCTGCAATAAACATTGCTTAGCGCAAGAAATAACGCACGAATGACATTCCTTCGGGTCTCGTTTTGGCCAAAAGATAAACCATCGGAATTGATGAACTCTCTGAACTGGTCGTTAAGTTCAACCCTGTGTGGCAGACATTCAATCAAAGATGCCGACTTACGGGAATGGCCTTTGCAGTGGTTTTAGCCAATGGTCATCACGACAACATCGTATAATATACGTGATGAAGTAGGAAACGTAACCTGACATAACAGTACGCGAGAAGCATATACATGTACATTTTGAGTTCATGTTTTCCAGTTAACAAGAAACTCAACTGCAACGTTCGTTGACCAATAATGCACCATGTAAACTAACCCCCATTTCCTAAAGAGCATTCCAGAACTAAGCGGCTTTTGAGAGTACTGTTTTCACAATTCAGAACTAATGTTTGAGAAAAATATGACAACGACCGACTTTTATTCGTTCTTGGCCATACACCCTAAAATATGGTAATTCTTTTTATCGGTGCCCTTAATAATGCTGTGCCAGCTAGTAGCATGTTTACGAAGTGTTATTTGCGGTGAGTTCATTTTTAATTCTCTAAATTTGATTTTTTTTAGTATGTCAAAGTATCGTATATGACTCATATATTTTTCGAGCAACAAGGAATATGTAAAGCAATTTCAACCGATTCACTTGAGATAAGCTTAAGTACAAGCTGAGTTGCGACCGCAGTGTGCCACAAAGACCCAGTGAACTCCAGTAGATTCCTAAATCTACTAAATATGAAATAAACTTTAAGAAAGCTAGGAGTAGGCTAAGTCTCCCAAGTACAAAACTTCAGTGATCTTGTACAAGCGGTACTACATCATTACTTAATTAATAACACTCTGAAATTAAAGTGATGTCGTTTTAAGCAACTGTATTATGGAGATAAAATAATTAATTGAATGCAAACCCCTTAGCACTTTTGTTGCATACTTTGTAGTATACAGCTGTTTTCAGTCATATCCTTTTTCAGTGACTCAGAATTTGTGGGCTGAAAAAAATGTAATGTTCTGCGCAATTCTGGCCATCACTGTCTAATGGACAGTGTTGAAATCTGGGAAATTGATAATTTCTATACCATTTTCTAAAGAATTGTATCGTTTAAGTCATTCTGAATTTTGTTTTGCTTTTTGTTGATTTGCTTGTGATGAAAACTAATGCAAACTATGTTTTGTTTATGCTTACATGTATATGATTCGCCTTAGATATTTATTTAAAATTAGTTATATGCAATTCATATCATATGTACAACTGCATAATTGCGATGTGCAGATAATGGTTTACATAAAATTTGCCTGCATTTTAAAGAATGGTTCATGAGTGAGTGTTTTCCGTCCTTTTGAAATTTATCCAAAATACAATCCCGAAATAAGATGGTTTTTTTTCAATCTAGTAGGCGTCATTGTACTACTTTGCAGTGTTGTATTGCTTGAACACCTTAAAATAGCACATCGCAAGCTAGGATGAACAACAACAACAAGCAATTTTGCATTCATCAAAAATTGGTTCCAAAACAAAAGTGCCAGAAATTCCCGAAGCCATAATCATGTACATGTAAGAGGTGTCAATGGATGAGCATGTGCACGACTTTACAGTATAGTCGGTCGGCTTTTTCTGGTGTAACTCTGAAAAAATAAATGCTCAACGCTGCTAAACTGAAAGGACATTTATCATAAATTACACTACTGAAAGTGAGTGCAACTTTTGCCATTTGCGAATTCACTAGAAGTGATTTGAAGTGTCACAAAGTAACATTTTCAAAATACAATGTACATGTACACTGTACAGAATATTCAAGGAAGCAATTTCAATTACGAATGCATTGCCAGTTGTTCCTGGAAACAAACTTACAGTGTACATGTACAGTATGTAAACAAATGGCCGCAATGTCCTAGTGTGGACGTACAGTACATGTAATTTTATCCTTAAACTGAAAGCATATGCATGCGCTTTAATCTTTTTGAATCCCAAGGGATGTTCATTGTCTGAAATTCGATTAATATTGAATTAGCAATTTATTATTTGAGCATTCCTGGAATTTGATCCAGCTTTACAAGCAATCCTGCTTATTTTCAACAAACCTGATCAGGTAGAACATTTTTTAAAGTACAGGTACTGTACGTGTATTCAAGGAGAAGATGGGCGGGGATTAATATGAACTCTGAATCCAGGCTGTTTGAATCTACTGTATTTACAGTAGCATACAGTATCTCTTCGTGGTTTCTACAGGCAACTACAGTATACATGTATATGGCGTGACCTGCCAACTAAATTAACATGTTTTGCTGACTATTTATTCTTGCAAGGCTTACAGTAAGTTGTTACCTATAGATTTTTTTAAACATACTGTACATGTACATGTACTTTTATACATGTATAACGCCGTGTGATCATTGAACGAATATGAATTGTTCATGTATTAATTAATACTACTGTCTTTGAATAAGACAGTACCCTGATGACCGTATTAGAGATTAGAATTTAATCTGCGTAAATTCTTAAATAAATTTTTAAAAAAATGAAAAAATGACGCAAAATCGTTTTATCTACAGGTACTGTATACAGAGCACATTATAAAAAAACCTTATTTTCAATATAGACATAAAACATCCTGTATTTTATGATGAACTACTATATAAAGAGAAGTTGTTTATACTATAGGTATACGGTATGTCATTTTGACCATTTATTTCCTGTTACTGTAATTGTTTATTAAACATGGTTGAAGAGTGAACGCGGGAAATAGGATAATTATCATTTTTCCTGTTTATCATTATGAAAATATTAAAGAAGCATTCTTTCAAAACATGATAATTTAGGAAATGCCTGTCTATATATGTGCCAAAGGACTATCGTAGAAGCCACGCATGTGATGTACAGTATGTCCAGCTGCATTTCATAAAGTTCAAGGGTGGTCCCGGCCAGTCTTCGAGTCACAGTTTCAAAAGGGCAGACCACCCTTGAGCAATGCCCCTGACAACTTTTTCGAAACAATTTAAATATGTGCAGGAATCCGCAGGCGCCAAATGTATTTATTCTTGAAGAATCTTCGTTCTTAAAACTGAGGAATTTATTCGTGTACCTGTTGTGACACTATGTACTCATCATGAATTATTAGCGAATTTTATATACGAGTAATTTGCAACTTGTTAATATGCAGCAGAGGTGTACATTCAGTCACGGGTCAGTGACTGCCTTACCTCACTAAACAACAACGCCACCAACTGCAGATGTCAAGTCAAACAGGATAGTTCTCAACTATAATTTAAACAGGTGTCAGATGGCCCTTCTTAAGGTAATTTTCCGTCATTTTGAAAGATGCAAATCCGCGCTACCCGCAGCCTACCGGCATGATAATATTTTATGCCAAACTTGCCAATCAGCAGACAGGACATCGACTAATATGAAGGTGCTAAATTTCAAGTTAAGCCATTAATTTATCGAATGTATTGATGTAGAGGCTTCAAATTCCTTTGTAAGCATGAAGGGATCGGAATATCAAGTTTTGTATTATACATGTACATGGTATTGAATTTGAGGGAATATACATGTACATGTACATGTAAGAGGGAATACGTTTACACTGTAGATGATTGCGTTTAAAGCAATGTATTTAATTAAATGGGTTATTATACATGTACGTGTACAGTATAAGTTAGTGTTTGTATAAAATGCCACTGGCGTCAATCCAACCCTTAATATTCATAACTTCTAAAAAAAAAAGTGACCCATTATCCCTGAGTTTTCCCCTAGAGATCCAGCTTGTTTTTTTCAATTTCGTGACATTTCTCATTTTATGTAAAAAATTAAAATGTTGTCTAAGTTTCAGGGCAAGGTGCCCATCACCAATATATTTTTCAAAATTATTTATTTTTTACAAACAAAAAAAAATATTATGAAAATTCAAATAAGTAAATGTCTTAAGGGACAACTTAGCGATCATGGGGAAAATGTTATGTTTAGGAGCGGAATTGACACAAAAAACTAATTACAGTATACATGTATACTGTACATCCTTTGGTATTTCATGAACACTTTACCTTACACGTGTCAGTATTTCACGTGACACGTCTTAAGCCTCTAGTGTGTAAAACATTTGGACATCTCATGATTTTCATGTATTTAACCATGCAGTTCCAGTACATGGTTTCTTAAAATTCCCCTGTATATTTGAATAATTGTTAAAATGGCAATTTTGCGTAAGAACTAGTGCGAAATGTTAAAATTGAGAGCTTTCTAACGGTCGTAGCCCGATGTTCAAGGCTGAAGTGATG
>JAQGAO010000445.1:0-34835 GCA_034697705.1 Ommatoiulus sabulosus | reverse complement strand
AAAAAGAACGGAATTGGGATGCAATTTGTCGGAAATTGCGATTGTTCTCGTTGAAATTCTGCGAAAGTTTGTCCGAAAATCGGCCAGTTCGTGGAAGCAAAATCGCAACGCGCTCCTCGGTTGGATGCGAAACCGAACCCAAGATTTTTATCATCGCGGGTAGAATATATCGTTCATTCTAAAATTTTCTGAAATTTTAGAAAAATCTAAACTACGCTTCCCTAAAACTCTCGCAATCTCAAACTCGATTCTGCGCAACGCATTTACCTCAATCGAAAGTATAAACATAGTCGGGATTTTTTTCGAATTTTCTCTCAGGATTTTTTGCAAAAACTTCAGTTTTTCACCAAATCTCAAACTCGATGTGACAGCCGTGATTGTTTTCTTGGAAATTCTCTGAAAATATACCTTTTTTTGCGACCAAACTTTTAAGAAAATCACAGTGAATATACATTTTTTTTCGATTTCTAGGAAAAAATCCGGCAATTTCACCGAAACATTCGTAAAAATCGTTGATTTTTAATCTTTTATTTTTCTAAAATCGCAATTCCGCGAAGTTTTGTCAGTTTTCATCGAACCCAGTATCCCAATTTGTGGGATCTAGCGTGTCGTTCGGGAATTTAGCGAGATTTGTGAGGTAACTTCGTTGCCGAAAACAGGATTTACGCGATGTGCGCGTGTGGCCAGTGAGTAAGTAGCAGCTGTCAGGGAGACAGACATGTCTTAAGTCGGATCCGAGGAATAATGAAGGAGCTCCACGCCGGACCAACGCTAACTGCCAGCTCTTTCCGCTCCTATTTTCGCCGTTTCGAATCTCGCTCCCGCTCCCTCAGGATCGGAGCCCCTCAGGATCGACGCTCTTGGAATACTACTGACTCTCCAAATACCCAAAAAAAGCCCATTTCCCGCCCCGAGGAGACGCGCTGCTCCATGTGTTCCAGATAACGCCACATGTTTATATCCAGGTAAGAAGCTCCTATAGCTTGTTTTTATTCAGCAAATCCTGCGTTTTACTGAATTACGCAGAATTTTGCTCTTTCCGAACTTAGCTGAGAAATTTTTGGCGAATTTTTCCCAAATAAAAGCAAAATGCAATCCCTGCACTCAGTCTGCTAGCACAGGGTTCCCCCAGACCTGGAAAAGTCAGGGAACTTGAAAATGGCCTGGAAAAGTCAGGGAAGAATGGTTTATTTTAAAAAAAGTTAGGGAAATTCAACGCAGTCATGGCGATCCAAAATTAATACTTCTACGAGGTTAGCTCAGGGCCCATTTTCAGAGTAGAACTTTGCACAAATTTTCCACATTTTCGGAGTACAGGTTTGCAAAATTTTCCACGTTTTTCATGTCCAGATTTATACAATTTTCCACTTTTTCCGAGTACAAATTTGCAAAATTTTCCACGTTTTCCGAGTTCAAATTTGCAAAATTTTCCACGTGTTCTGAGTACAAATTAGCAAAATTGTCCACGTTTTCCGTGTACAAATTTTCAAACTTCTCTAGGTTTTCAGAATACAATTTTTTCACATTTTCCGAGGACAAAATTGTCGTTTGTAAATTAAAAAAAATATTTTCCAGTGTCAATTTTGGAAAATATGTCAATTTTTCACGTTGTCATTGGTCGGGGAAATTATTTAAAAACTGGAAAAGTCAGAGAAGCTAAAAATGAAATTTCTGGGAGAACCCTCGTCTGATTGAACTTTTTATTTGTGATCAGAATCGAGGCAAGCGGCTGGTGGAAGGTGCTCACATCAATCGGTCCCTGCTGGCCCTCGGAAATTGCATCAACGCCCTCGGTGAGTCCTCGAGCCTGTAGCGCATACGGCGCTGGCCACTTGGTCAGCTCGGGTAAGTAACGTTTGTTTCTCCATAAGCAGCCGACAAAGGATCCAAGTACGTCAACTACCGTGACAGCAAGCTGACCCGGCTTCTCAAAGACGCCTTGAGCGGCAACTGCAAGACGGTGATGATCGCCCACATCAGTCCTGCCGCGTCCCACTTCGACGAGTCCAGAAACACGCTGGTGTACGCGGACCGGGCGAAGAACATAAGGAACAAGGTAGGTTCATCGGTCCAGAATACTCTGCGGAATCTGGAATTTCAACCGTTAATCGAGGTCTCGTCCGTGGCCTGTTTTCCAGATTCGCCGCAACGTGGTGGACGTCACTTACCACGTGGCGCAGTACCAGACCGTCATCGAGGAACTGAGGCACGAGATCGATCGACTGAAGACCAAGATGGACAGTCCGCCGTCCTCGGCCGACCAAAAAGGTACTCGCGCTGCTCGAGCGGCCAGAGTTTCTGGTACATGTACTTCCTCCTTAATTTTACCGGCGTGACATGGCCATCGCGCCGTTCCGTTTTTTCAGAAAAACTCTCCACGTCGCAGAAGCGGCGCAGCCCGGAAGAGATGCGCAAGCTGAAGGAAGATTTGATCAAGATCTTCAACGAGCAAATGGACCTGAGGTAAATGTGCGGCTCGACTTTGGTGGCTTCCGTAAAAACCGAGAACGAGCCGTAACGTTTGGATTTTTTTTTCACCCGCAGACGACAACTTATGGAAATCGACACTCACGTCCTCTCTCTCAGCATCGAGTTCGAGAAGCAGAGTATGGTCGTCGGAGAGTAAGTATGGCGCGTTGAGCTCGCGATTGTTGGACGGTGGAACCTCGTTGAGACCAACTCGCTTTCCATTCAATTTCAATTCAATTCTTTACCCCGCAGTCAGCAAATAGTACCATTTGGCAGGGGGGATCATTATACAAATTACATGTAAGTCAGACTAAGCAGTCTGGTCATGACGGACCCCGACATCACAATCAGCACTGATCACAATTTAGTTATATTTCCCGTAATTACAAGGACTTTCAGACAGGGATGGGAAGACGGTCATGGCCGATTTATTATAGGAACTATCCCAGCATTCGCCTGGAGGAATTGTGGGAAACCATGAAAAACCACAATCGAGTATATACATGTATCCGACCTGGGGATCGAACCTGGGTCTACCGATTGCAAGACGAGGATGCTAACCTCTAAGCTACCTTGTTTTATACGATCCAGAATTAATGCTTCAACTTGGTTAGCTCAGGGCCCATTTGCAAACTTTGTAAAATTTTCAGACTCAGGGCAAGTGTGCCAGATTTTTAAGCACAAACTCGCAAAATTTTGCACTTTTTCCAAGTACGGATTTGCATACTTTTCAGCAGTTTCCATGGACAAATTTGAAGATTTGTAAAACTTGTGATACAAATTCGCGATATTTTTCGAGCAAAAATTTGCGCTATTTTTAACCGTTTTCGAGTACAGATTTGCATAATTTTTAACAGTTTCCGATGGACAAATTTGAAAAATTGTAAAACTTTCGTGATACAAATTTGAAAGATTTTCAAGCACAAATGTGAAACATTTTCGACTGTTTTCGAGTACAGATTTGTAAATTTTCAACAGTTTCAGACGATAAATTTGCAAAATTTTCCACTGTTTTCGAGTACAGATTCGTAACATTTTCAACAGTTTCCAAGGACAATTTGGCAAAATTTTCAACAGTTTCCAAGGACAAGTTTGCAAAATTGTCAACCTTTTCCGAGCATAATTTTGCGGAACTTTCCACATTTTTCCGAATACGAATTTGTGTAATTTTCAAAATTGTCCTGCGTTCGTTTTGATGTTTTTTTTATTATTTTTTTCAAAATATCGAATATTATCTGGCCTGGATTTTTCAAAATCGTGGAGATCGTTGGCAAATGCCAATTTTAACGTTGTCATTGGTCAGGGAAATATGTTTAAAAATCTTGAAAAGTTTGGGAGTTTAACGTGAAATTTTCGGGGGAACCCCGTTACGTTTAAACAGGGTTCCCCCAAATCTGGAAAACCTGGAAAAGTCAGGGAACTTGAAAATGACCGTGGAAAAGTCAGGTTAAAGTCAGGGAAGAATGGTTTATTTTGAAAAAGTCAGGGAAATTCAACGCAGTCATGGCGATCCAAATGTAATGCATCTACAAGGTTAGCTCAGGGTCCATTTTCCGAGTAGAAATTTTTAAAATTTCCCACATTTTTCAAGGACAAAATTGTAAAATTTCCCACATTTTCCGAGCACAAATTTTCAACATTTTCCGAATCCAAAATGTTCCCATTTCATAAAAATTTCATGCAATTTCAATTAGTAAATTTTAAAAAAAAAATATTTTCCAGTGTCAATTTTGGAAAATATGTCAATTTTTCACGTCGTCAAAAGTCAGGGAAGTTTAAAATGAAATTTCTGGGGAACCCTGTTAAATGTATAAATGTACTTAAAACAATAGAAAAAAAAGGTACATTATGACGGAGGAATTCGGGGATAAAAGTCGTGGCACTTTCCTGGTCATATAAGCCGGGTGGAATTGCGACCAAAAATTCCGACGTAACTTTAGTTCTTATCGTCGAAGTGGCGTTTCTTCCGACTTCCGACAGTACAAACGACGCTTCGAATGAACCAAATTTTGGCGTAACTCGAGATTCGTCTTAACGAGTTTGGACCGTATCCACTGTTTTTGCCAATTTCTGGACCGCTCTTTTCAATTTCATGAATTACGAAGATGGGAGGCCGAACGAAACAAGAAAATGGTCTCCAGAGATGGCCGTCGACTCAGCAAAGACATCGGTAATTGAGAAGGATCCCGAATTATTTCTCCCGATTTGTCTTAACGAATATGGCTAAATTCGAACGTAATTTGGAAGTAAGATTTTGAACGCTATATTACAGAGGATCTTCACAACGAGCCGCCTCACGTCAGGCAGGCCTGGGATGACCTGATGTTCATCCAGGACGAGCAACAGCGCTACTGGGACGTGAGGAAGGAGGTGGAAAGACAGTTCCGAGATTGCCAAAGTCGAGCCGCAAAAATCGAAGAGGTGCGTAAACCATGGTTCCCCCAGACCTGTAAAACCTGGAAAAGTCAGGAAACTTGAAAATGTCTGGGAAAAGTCAGGGAAGAATGGCTTATTTTGAAAAAGTCAGGAAAATTCAACGCAGTCATGGCGATCCAAAATTAATGCTTCTACATGGTTAGCTCAGGGCCCATTTTCCGAGTACCAATTTGCACAATTTTCCACATTTTCTGAGGACAAATTTGCAAAGTTTACCACGGTTTCCGTATACAAATTTGCAAAATTTTCCACATTTTCCGTGTAAAAATTTTCAAGTTTTCCACGTTTTTTGAAGACACAAAATTTCAACATTTTCAAACGTTTTCCAAATGCAAAATTGTCATATTTTTAAAAAATAATTACGCAAATTTTTTTAAAATTTTCTTGGTTAGTTTTCAAAATTGTCGTTAGTTAATTTTGAAAAATATTTTCTAGCGTCGATTTTGCTAAATATGTCAATTTTTTACATTGTCATTGGTCGGGAAAATTTTTTTGAAACCTGGAAAAGTCGTTCGTCGACCACCCGTCAAGTTGGAGGTCTTTATTTTATTTCCGGGTTGATTTTCCAGGAATTGCCGTTCAGGATCAGCGGCAACGACCAGAAGGAACTGTTGTCTCTCCTGTGCAAAGTCCACGAGCTGGAAATCGAAAGTATCCTTTATTTTTTTGGGGGAGGGGGGGAGGGAGGCTGAGAAACCCGGCTGGGGGAACTTTGCCGTTGAGTCTATGAGAATTCCTTGACGGCATCATCTCAGAAATGGAAATGCAGGCTGAAACTCTCCTGAAGGAGCACGAGTTGAGGCGCAAGGACATGATGCTGCTGCGTTACGGCAGGCAGAGGAATCTGTGCAACGAGATCATCCAGCGCCAGAAGGTCATCATCGATTGTAAGTGGCGCACGCTCTCGTTTCGTGACGTTTTTCTCGAGGGTTTGCTCGAGTTTGCGTTTTGTGACCTTTTCTACAATAGTTCGTGTTTTCTTTTTTTTCTTCTTAGCCATCGCTAACGGAACCGCAGGTAATTTCGCACCTTCGCTACGTCTCGTTTTTAAACTCGAAATGTTATTCGTCGCGTGAAGTTTTCATCTAATTCGTGGTTGGTCTTGTTGGAAAAATCCGCGTTGATTTTTTTTTTTGAGAATTTTTATCCGGAATTTTTGCGAGAATTCTGGAATCTCGAGTTTTCCGAGTTCAAATTTGGAAAAATTTCCACATTTTCCGAGTACAAATTTGTAAATATTTCCACGTTTTCCGAGTACAAATTTGGAAGCGATTTCCACGTTTTCCGAGAACAAATTTGGAAACACCTTCCACGATTTCCGAGTACAAATTTGGAAACAATTTCCACGTTTTCCGAGTACAAATTTGGAAAAAAAACTGCCACGTTTTCCAAGTAGAAATTTTGAACAATTTTACGCGTTTTCCGAGTACAAATTTGTGAAAAAAAATTCACGTTTTCCGAGTACAAATTTGTAAAAAGATTTTCACGTTTTCCGAGTACAAATTTGCAAAAATGTCCACGATTTCCGAGTACAGATTTGGAAACAATTTCCATGTTTTCCGCGTAAAAATTTTGCAAAATTTTCCACGTTTTCCGAGTACATGTTTTTTTAAAAAAAATACATTTTTCTACGATAATTTTAAAAATTGTCATTAGTAAATTTGGCGAAATATGTAAATTTTTGACATTGTCATTGGTCAGGGAATTTTTTTTTAAAAAACCTGGAAAAGTCAGAGAAGTTTAAAATGAAATTTGTGGGGGAATTACCCTGAAGGTGGGAACTCGTGGGTAAGAACTGCATTGGCTTAAAATTCGTGACGTTGGCTTCGGATGGAATGAAATTGGCAAGCAAGTGTCGCGAACGTGATCGTCCCCTCCAACTGGAACTACTTGACCGGAAGCGCGACCTATGGCACCTTCTCGGACACTCGATGAAAAGGGGCTTTGGCAGAACAGCTAGAGTCAACGCGCATTTGGGCAGCCTTATATCTGACCAGAAAGCGGGTGCGCTAACTGCGAAGTCCGTTTGAGTACCCCTAAGGAGTG
The DNA here is from genome assembly GCA_034697705.1 of Ommatoiulus sabulosus. NCBI lineage: Eukaryota > Metazoa > Arthropoda > Diplopoda > Julida > Julidae > Ommatoiulus > Ommatoiulus sabulosus. The sequence goes on along the minus strand of JAQGAO010000445.1, from coordinate 27,884 downwards.
GAATCAATGATAGATCGACCGTTCTAATTTACTGTCTGCTCCAGACGTTGCTCACGAGTTCTTTTTTTCTTTCAGATAACAAGATAACTTGTCCGCCCGAGCTGCAAGAGCTGTATGACCAATATCAGTCGGAACTGAATTCCATGTCGCCCCGCGAACTGGAGAATGCCAAGTCGACAGCCTCGAAAGTAAGTATTATTTCCCAATTTCAGAGCATCTCTTACCCAAACTTGCCTTTCGACACCCCGCTGTCTCGAAGACATGTTCTGTCTGAGATGGACTCGTGAATCTTGAGAGGACATATGTCTTGGAATACCAAGAACGTTCGCATCGAGAAGTTGATCAGGACCTCGCTGTCTCGAAGACATGCTAGACGCGTTCAGTCTCAGAAGGACTCCTGAATCTGGAGTGGGCATGTCTTCGAATGCCAGGAACCTTCTGATCAAGAAGTTGATCAGGATCTCGCTGTCTCGAAGACATGCTCAGACGTGATCTGTCTGAGATGGACTCCTGAATCTTGACCGAGCATGTCTTGGAAGGCCAGGAGCGTTCTGATCAAGAAGTTGATCGAGAGTTGATCAACTGACCAAGAAATTGATATCCGATTGATCGTCCCTCGATGTTCTCGTAGCCTCTTTTCCCCGAGCTCGACCACGCCTCCGTCGGAGCGCCGCGCCAGACGCGATCCATCGCCAAGAAGCTGCCGAAGTTACCCGAGTAAGAATTTTGGAAGTTTTTTTTTCGATCCGCGGTAAAACTGACGGCTTCTTAAACGAACCGGCTTGATTTTAATTTCAGAGAAAACAATAGGATGTTCGCCAGGAGAGGGACGTTGTCTGACTCTTCCGGGAGCAGCACGCAGTCGAGGAATACGCCGCCATCTAGAAAGTAAGAAATGCGAAGATGCCGGTTTTGTCCCGAATCGAAGGCCGCAATAACCCCGTGGTTGTCTCTCGTAGTTCGCTGAACGGAACCGGTCATTCTGGATCCCCCACGCTGCTTCCGCCCATCGACGGCAAGCCCGCCGAACCCGCCATGAAGGATGGATTGCGGAATATCAACGCGGTGGTGGCCAGGCGCCGCTCCGTACGCACCGCGGATCGGCGGAACGTCGAAGCGTGGTACAACAATCGGATGTCCAAGCCCAGGCACTCCTCCGTGTGAGATTTTGGGTTTTGGTCCCGGTCTGCCGCTACGCTTATGATGCTCTTTTCTTATTCTTCTTTCGATTAATCGTAGAGCCGCTGAATAGTTGCCGTTGTGCGGGTGAATTAAAGGGGAAGATTTGCGAGTTTTTCCACTCGTTTTCTATAACATAAAATTGTGAAATTTTTTCAACTTTTCTTGAAATTTTTCATGTATTTTTCAACTTTCTTTCGAAATTTTCTTCATGAATGAAAAAAAGTTCCAAATAAGTTAAAAACAATGAAAAAAAAATCAACAAAAACGTTTGAAAAAAATGAAAATAATGTCACAAAAGTTTGAAAAGAATGAAAATAATGTCAAAAAAGTTTGAAAAGAATGAAAATAATGTCAAAAAAAGTTTGAAAAGAATGAAAATAATGTCCAAAAAGTTTGAAAAGAATGAAAATAATGTCAAAAAAGTTTCATCTTTACAACTTTTTTATTTTACTTTGTTGAAATTTTTTTTCATTTACAACTTTTTTTTCATTCTTTTCAACTTTGTTTTGAATTTCTTTTTCATTTTTTGCAACTTGTTTTTAAAATTTGTTCAAGTTTTTAGTGACATTTTTTTAATTTTTCATGTTTTTCGTTTTTTCAATTTTCTTTTAAGTTTCTTCATAAGTCAAAAACAATGAAAAAAAATTAACCAAAAAGTTTGAAAACAGTGAAAATAATAAAAAAAATTTTAAAAAAGTTGAAAAGAATGTAGAAATTTAAAAAAAAGTACCATTCTTTACAACAATTTTTGTTGAAAATTTTCCATTTTTAAAATTTTTTTTGCGACATTTTTTGAAATTCGTTTCATGTTTTTTCAACTTTTTTCTCATTCTTTACAACATTTACTTTTTTGCAACTTGTTTTTGAAATTTTTATATTTTTCATAAAATTTTTTCGCAACTTTTACGAATTTTTTAAAATTTTTTTGCAAGTTCATCTTATCGAAAGTTGAAAAAAGTTGAAATATTTAAAAATATTTTAATGGATTAATTAAAACATTTTGCTTAAATTTTAAAATTTTAGATAGCTTTAAAATCTTTCTCGGATTTTAGTGGTACGTATATAACTGATTTTATACCAAAAAAAAACTTGCAGACTCTTAATCCCCCTTTAAATCATCCCGAATTTTTGCCATATTTTCTTTTTACGCTTCGATTCGTAAAAGTACGAAATAGCATTAACGTAGATGCGCATGATTTGCCCGTAACTTCTTACGCTCAAATTAATAATCGAAGCAACTCAAATTTGGAGAATACCGTTAAGACGAACCCGCTTAATTTCTGATAGTACGAACTCGTATACAGTACCCGTCCTAAAGTACGAACGAAATTACGTGAATTTCTTCCTATAAGACCAATTTCTAATTCGGATATTTGGCATATTCGTTTCCGAGTATTAATTTGAGCCCGCGTTTTGATCCTTTATTATATCTGAGAATGGATTATTCTATTAATTTGACCCTTAGTCGCTTTTTAGCTCGTCGTAGAAAGCAGAGCCACGTGCCGTGCCGTGCCGTGGGTAGTGCCTCCGTAACGCTCTCCTCCTTGTCCCATGCGTCCATCCCTGATCGAGCTTGGATCCCGGCTTCTTTCCCAAATTTTTCAATCCGGCTTTGTAGAAAAGAAGCTTTTTATATTGCACGACATATTGCATGAGCCTGTGACAGTGCTCGCTTACGCCGATGACAGTGGCTTTTACTTTTTGGCATGATTCGATGCTACGGGAAGGTTTTAATTTTTTTTTTTTTGATTTTTTTCGTTCAATCCACTGATGTTACCTCCTTTTATTTTCCATTTTGGTTTTTTCAAAAGCCTGAACGGGTTTTCCAACGGCGTCGTTGCCGGCACCACCAATCCGGTCCTGCATAGGAGACGACCCGTGAGTTTTCTTCGGGATCATCGCCACTTTTTTGACCCCGTCCAGCGGAACTGACCACTTTTTTTTTTAACCCCCGCGTCAGATGCCGGATAACGGATACCGTAGGAGCCCGTCAGCCAGCAAGAGTAGAGTCCCGATCTATTCCGATTACGGACGAGCGTATCCCCAGCGAGTCCTTTACTTTCCGCCAAACCAGGTGCTTCCCGTGGCCTACCACCAGTCCAACGACGTCTCGAGTTCCTCCCTCGAATTCTTGGGTGGGTGACCGGGTTTCGTATACGGTTTTAACATCGGGAACTTCAGGGAACTTGAAAATGTCTGGAAATGTCAGGGAAGAATGGCTTATTTTGAAAAAGTCAGGGAAGAATGGCTTATTTTGAAAAAGTCAGGGAAGAATGGCTAATTTTGAAAAAGTCAGGGAAATTCAACGTTGTCATGCTGTTGCATTCCAAAATTGATGCTTCGACTTGGTTAGCTCAGAGCCCATTTTCTGAGTAAACGTTTTGCAAAATTTTCACGTTTCCCGAGAACAAATTTGCAAAATTCTCCACGTTTTTCGAGTACATATTTTTTTTTCTTCAGTTTTTTGAATTTTTCTACGTTAATAGTCAAAATTGTCATTATTAAATTTTGCAAAATGTTTACATTTTTGACATTGTCATTGGTCAGGGAAGTTTTTTTTAAAAACCTAGTCAGGGAAGTTGAAAATAAAATTTGTGGGGGAATCCTGAAAAGACGAACGCGTGAAAAATTTAGGCACGTTAAATTCCAAATTTCTAGAGGTTCGTTGTGCCTGGAGAAAATTGTTTAATTTCATTTCCTGAAATTCTCTTCGAAAATACGAAGCAATATTCGTATTAATTTCAACTTAGCTTTTTACAAATTGATAAATTTTTTTTTTTTTTGGAAAATTTTTGAAATGGGGATTATGTTTTCGTTTTTTAGAAAATTTGGACCACTTGACCCTTGACCCCTCCTTGCCGTTGTACCGAGACACCCTGGCGGAGGAGAGCGTGCGCGTGATGACGCCATCCTCCGAGCATCACGTGGCTCTGTTTCCCGCGTCCAGATCGCCGCTGACCACCTCCGCGGAACAGACTCGCCACTTGCATTCGATGACCGAAGCGTCCTCTTGAAAGCCACGCTGGAAGCTGTTGCCGGATATATCCTCTAAGTACCTGAATTCTGGAAGAATTTTATGTTTTTCCACGCAAGAATTCAGATTTGGCCAAACTTGACCCCCCATTCCTCGGTGGACGGTCGATGAAAGAAGCGTATCTTTACCCCCTAGTCCCTACCCCGTATCACTCGCTACCTCAATCCACCTTAATGCGTAATTTTCATAATTTCTTTCAGTGGTTTTTTTGGTGATTTTAGCGATTTTTGGGGATGAACACCATAAAGTTAAAGGACTCGCTTACTTTTTGCAACTTGAACGTACCTTTTTTGGCATATTGTCTAAAGTTCGTTTTAACGAAACGTTGCGCAAATGACCTGGAAAATGCAATTCGTTTTAGCCGAAAAATTGTATTCTCCGAATTCGGAATGCTTTTTTTCTTTTTCAAACTTTTAAAAACTATGTACATTGTTTTGAAAATTTTTTAAAAAAATGTTGTGTTTTGCAAAATGTTGAAATGTTTTTGTGTTTTGAAAAATGTTAAAAAAAATTGTTTGTTGGAAAACGTTAGGAAATTTCTTTATTTGGCAAACTGTTGAAAAAAGTGTATTTAACAAAATGTTAAAAAATGTCTGTATTTTGAAAAATGTTAAAAAAATGTATGCATTTTGCAAAACGTTAAGGAATTTCTGCATTTTACAAAACGTTGAAAAAATTCTGCATTTTGCAACTTGAACGTACCTTTTTTTTTGCACATTGTCTAAAGTTCGTTTTAACGAAACGTAGCGCGAATGCTCGGGAACTCGAAAATTCATTCGTTTCAGCAGATAATTAGTTATCTCCGAATTAGGAATTCGTATTTTTTTTTTAAATTTTAATAATTCTGTACATTTTTGGTAAAATTTCAAATAAATTTCAATAATTTTTAAATGTTTAAAAAATTTTATGTTTTGCAAAATGTGAAAAACATTTCCGTGATTTCCAATATGGTAAAAAAATTGTATTTTGCAATGTCTGAATTTTGCAAAATTTGAAACAATTTCAGTATTTTGCAAAATGTTAAGAAATTTCAGTATTTTGCAAAATGTTAAGAAATTTCAGTATTTTTTACAAAATGTTAATAAATTTCTGCATTTTGCAAAACGTTAAAAAATGTCTATATTTTGCAACTTGAACGTACTTTTTGCGCAAATTGTCTAAATTTCGTTTTAGCGAAATGTAGCGCGAATGCTCGGTGACTCGGAAATTCATTGATTTTAGCCGAAAATTTGTAATCTCCGAATGGGGAATTCATCTTAAACGAAGAATTAACCTTATTTGGTCCGTATTGCAGAAATTCGTTTAAAGCGAGTTCTTCTTAACGAAGTTCTGCTGTTTAAAAGAATTAGGTTTAGTTTGGGGCTTTGAGAAATATATAATATTTCATAAATGTACGGTACTTGCTGAAATTGAGCTGGCCTTCATTTCACGTGTCCGAAACTTTGCTCTGTCGAAAAATTGTGAATTAAAAGATCAAATTATGAAGATTTGAACTTGAAATAAACGTTTAATTTGAGTCCTTTCTTGTAGATTTTTACAAAAATGCTACTTGCGGATTCAAAATATGACATTTTCCAAATCCTCGGATCTTGGTTGGAGATAATTGAAATATATCGCGAATATTTATTTCATCGAAATTTTGGTTGTGCTGCCGTAAAATGAAAGTTAGAAAATAAGGAAAAATTGTTAGCAGCAAATAGTAAAACAAATGCGAACATTTTTTTAAATTATTAATGGAGTTTTTTAAAAAAGAGATTCTGTATTTTGCAAATTGTAAAAAAGCTTGTATTTAGCAAAATGTGAAAACAAATTGTGTATTGTGCAAGCTGTTAAACATATTTCTGTATTTTGCAAAATATTAAAAAATTTGGGCATTTTGCAAAATGTAAAAAAAATGTTTTATTTCTTAAGTTGTTAAAAAATTCTGTATTTGCAAATTTTTGAAATATGTCTGTATTTTGCAAAAATGCTTTGCAAAAATGCAAACAAAAAATCGAAAATTTGCGTAATTTAAAAAAATTTCTGCATTATGCAAAACCTTAAAAAATTTCTGTAATTTTTCAAAATATTTAAAATTTCTGAATATATACTTGAAGACTATTTAATGTTTATTATAATTCTTTCTGATCAATAATTAGAAAACAAACAATTCATGTTTTGATTTTATTTTTTGACACGGTTTGAACTACATGTATTTAGTTTGACTTTTTACGATACTTGACGTGTGTTTTTTTTTATCAAAAGATTTTGCTGAAGATGAAGATTTATCAAAAGATAGAAAAATGTATTGATTTTATTTTTGACGTATTTTGACAACTATTTAATTTGACTTTTTGCGATACGAAAGTGTTGTGTTTTTTGCTCAAAAGATTGAAAAAAGTTGGAAACGCCTTTTTTTAAACTATTTATTATCCAAAAATTGTGCAGAAGATGAAGATTTATCAAAATATAAAAAAAAAGTATTAATTTTTTTGTTGACATTTTTGAACTTTTTTGATTTGACTTTTTGCGATACGAAAGTGTTATGTTTTTTGGTCAACATATAGAAAAACGTTTGAAAATTGCATTTTTTTGTAAAACTATTTATTATCAAAGTATTCTGCAGAAGATGAAGATTTATCAAAAGATAGAAACAAAATAAAATTTGACTTTTTGTGATACAAAAGTGTTTTTCTTTCTGGTCAAAATATTGAAAAACGTTCGAAAATGACAATGTTTAAAACTATTCATTTCAGTATTTTGATCCAAAGATTCTGCAGAAGATGTAGAGTTATCAAAAGATAGAAAAAAGTCTTCATTTTGTTTTTGACAATTTTTTTATTTGAGTTTTTGTGATAGGAAAGTGTTGTGTTTTTTAGTCAAAAAATACAAAAAAGTTTGAAAATGACATTTTTCAAACTATTTATTTCAATATTTTGATCCAAAGATTCTGCAGAAGATGAAGATTTATCAAAAAGAGAAAATAGTTAGCCTATTGATTTTTATTTTTGACATTTTTTGATCAGACTTTTTGCGATCCGAAAGTGTTGTGTTTTTTGGTCTAAACATGAAAAACGTTTGAAAATGACATTTTTTTTAAAACTATTTATTTCAATATTTTGATCCAAAGATTCTGCAGATGTCGATTTATCAAAAGATAGAAAAAAAGTCATTTTATTTTCGACATTTTCTGATTAGACTTTTTGCGGTACGAAATGTTGCGTTTTTTAAGTTAAAAGATAGAAAAAAGTTTGAAAATGACATTTTTTTAAAAACTATCTATTATCCAAAAATCCCGCAGAAGATGAAGATTTCTCAAAAGATCCAAGAAGTCAAGAAGTCCAGAACTATCCAAAATCCTCCAGAAGAGCGAGTCATTGTTTCCCGAAGTTGATTACGGAAGTGAAGAAGGGAGGAAATTACCCCCAAAAGCCATCGAAAATCCAAATTGAAAGTCGTTAAGCGTGAGCCAGAGCAGTAAAATGCCGAATTTATCCGGGCCTCGTATTTGCATCTTATCAGCACTCGATTCAACTTCCCGGACTGCTAATCAATAATACGGCTCGCTTTCAACCCCTGCCTCCGTAAAAGGGGATTTTTCACTTAATGAAAATCTTTATTATCTTTTTTTTTCTTCTTTTCACAGCATCGAAGTGGATTATTGATTATCAATGGATCGAGGCAGCGCCGAGAATCTCATCAGTGTCTTAAATCCTCCACCGGAGAGCGTCTCGGTGAAACACGGTTCGCGTTCAGGTCTTCTCTAAATTTGTAAATTGTTACAATTGAAAATTATTAATATTGATCTAAGTCTGTCGGGTTTTTAATTACTCGTAAGTTTTGATTTTCCGACTAGCTGCCGCTCGCTCGCTGATCTTGTTCCAGTAATGTAAGTATCGAGTTGTGGTTTTGTCCTGTTATTTAACCCCGTTCATTTCTGATTTCTTGGACTTTGAACTGAATAATGCACTAATCTCATGTTTGTTTTTTCCGTTTCGTATTTGACGTTATGCCATTTTTTTAGGTTGTTCCTGCGGCTGCCGAGATTACAGCGAATTGACTCGTAATTTCATCGACGTAAGTTTTTTAGTTTTTTTTTGGAATGTTAACCTAAGTTTACGAGTGATTTTGTGATTGTTGTATATTTTATGAGGAGTCGATGTAGTCCCGGATGTAGCGTCTGTATTGGAAATGAAATTAATTAGATTTTGGCAGGATTAATTCAATTTCTTCTTGGTGATGTCGGATATTGCTATTATTTTCTCAGAAATTGAAGCTAGAGCGACATTCTCGATGAGGTGTGACGTGTCCTCGTTACGTGTCCCCCTTCTGAGGGTCACATTCAGTAATTTAATTTTTTTTCTCCAGAAAGTAATAAATTTGAGAAATTTCGTATCAGTGATCAGAATTGTCAGATTCAGTACTTTTTTTCATACGTAATTAGAAAACTATTTGAGAATTTAAACATAATTGTTACAACATTTTTTTTATCAATTATCAGATTTTCTGTAATTGATTTTCTTTCTCCAAAGAATTAATACCTTTTTTATAGAAAGCAGAATATATTTTTTCCAAAAAAAAACTAAATTGTTTTGAGTAAATTTAGCTTTGAGTAATAAAATGTTGCACATTTTTCGAAATAATAATAACATTTTCCACAATTTTTTTTTTTTGAAAATTGTATGAAGAAAAGATGTCATTATTTTTAATTATAATTGTAGAAATGGATTCCAAAAATTAGTTATTTTCAAAAAAAATTATGCAATGTGTGCAGAAAACAGAAAAAAAAATTAAATTATTAAAAATAATATAATCTTTTTTTATAAACTAAACAGTTGTTTTGAAAGAAAGGTAGTTTTTCTAAATTTGTTTGAATAAAAGGTCATTTTTTACATTTCTTTTAATAAAAGGTCATTTTTTAAATTTGTTAGAATAAAAGGTCATTTTTCTAAATTTATTTGAATAAAAGGTCATTTTTCTAAATGTTCTTTACTGCAAAAATTACATAATTTTTTAAAAATAGCTATTTTTTGTGGTAAATCGTTTCTTTTAAAAATAATTGCGTCATTTTTTCATACAATTGTTGCAAAAAATGTTTTTGCAAAATTGTACTAATATTCCTAAAAATTCGCATTATTTTAATGCATATTTTACCGCAAAAAAATAGTCATTTTTAAAAAATATAATGTATATATAATGTTTACAGAAAACAAAACAAAAATTTGATTTTCTTCAAAATTCAATTTTTAAAAAAAAAAAATTAGTGTGATCAATTTTTTTTTTTTTTAAAAAAAAAAAACATGTTTTGAAATATAATAGCCTTAAACAACGTAACTTCATTAAAACGTAAGTATCTTCGATATAATGTTATATTATTGAATATAATGCTTTTTTTTCCTGGCATTTTGAGGCATTATTTAAAAATGGAAACTAAAATATGTTTCGCTTAAGTCTTCGTTGCCCGTCGAGTAATTTTTACTAAACACGATGTGTTTTTTTATTCTCGTTGAATCCTTCAGGATTTCTGGATCGTGATCTGGCCTAAGTGATTCCATGGCTTTTCCAAGATGCCTGACTTACATCGGCTTTCCGCCTATTTTAGTTCTGATGATTTTCAATCTGAGTTTAGGTAAAAATCGATTCAACTTTTCAACAGTTGTCGAGGACAAATTGCAAAATATTCAAACTTTTCGTAATATAAATTTACAAGATTTTCAACCTTTTCCAGCAAAAATTTGCCACATTTTCAACAGTTTTCGAGTACAGATTAGGGATGTTTTCAACAGATTTCGAGTACAGATTAGGGACATTTTTAAACAGATTTCGAGTACAGAATAGTAAAATTATCAACAGATTTCGAGTACAGATTAGTGATGTTTTCAACAAATTTCTTAAACAGATTTAGTGCAATTTTCAACAACTTTCAAGCACAGATTAGTGAAATTTTCAACAGATTTCGAATACAGATTAGTGAAATTTTCAACAACTTTCGAGTACAGATTAGTGAAATTTTCAACAGATTTCTTAGACAGATTTAGTGCAATTTTCAACAGATTTCGAGGGCAAATTTGCAAAATGTTCCCCTGGTTTTCACGCTAATTTTTCTAAAATTTTCCAAATTTTTCTACGTTAATTTTGGAAAAATAAAGGCATTATTTATTTTGTTAAAAATAATTTGCAGGATCCTCGCAGACCAGTTGGATGGACCAGGATCTGAACGCCGTCATCGATAGGCTTATTCCGAATATTACGCAGCAATTCCATCTTTGGTAAAACGCAGGGTTGAACGGAAATTTAGGGATCTACTGTATTTTTTTTTTTTTATTTTTTTGGGACAAAATTGATTTTCCGTAAGGTGTTTTTGACGAAAATTTAACCTATGACGTATGATTTTAGGAAAGTGGATCCGTTGTTTCTGAACAACCTTCACAGCAAGGATCTCTCCAATTGCTGGCTCGATGGCCTGTCCTCCGCGTACCGCTCCGGAGAATGCACTTTCCAATCCGTGGACCCCGACACCACCATCGCCATCGCTAACATTGGATTCCAGAGTCTGAGCGGATCTTGCAGCTTCTACAAAAAGTCAGTAGTTCAGGGCTTACTCGCCAAATTTTTATAATTTTCCCCAACAATTTCAGAGGATAAATTTGCAAAAAATTTCACGTTTTCCAAGCACAAGTTTTCAAAATTTAAAAACTTGTTTTTGAAAACAGAATTGTGAAATTGTCACCAGATTCTGAGGACATTTTTACGAAATGTTCAAACTTTTTGTAATACACAAATTTGCAAAATTATCAACAGTTTTCGAGTGCCTATTCGTGAAATTTTGAACAGTTTCCAGGCTCAGTTTCCGAAGACAAATTTTCAGAATTTTCAACAATTTCACTGTACAAATTCGCGACAGTTTCTGAAGACAAATTTGAAAAATGTTCAAACTTTCCTTTATGCAAATTTGCAAGATTTCCAACTTTTTCCGGCACAAATTTTGAGAAATTGTCAACAGTTTTCGGGTACAGATTTGTAAAATTTTCAACAGTTTTTGAAGAGAAATTTGCAAAATTTTCAGCAAGTTTTAGAGTACAAATTTTCAAAAGTTTCACCCATTTACCGAATACTTAAAATTTTAAAAAGTTAATTTTAGAAATTTTCAAAATATTGAATATTGTCACGTGTAGATTATTCAAAATCGTGGATAACATCGGCCTATGTCATTTTTGACATTGTCATCTGTCAGGGAAATTTGTTTTAAAACCTGGAAAAAGTCAGGGAAGTTGGATATGAAATTTCTGGGGGAACCCCATGCTTAGGTTACTTATGATTGTACAGGAATTAACATAAAATAAGTTCGGATAAGGGCTTGAGCCCTGTTAAGCAACCCCCCCCCCTTGTGTGGGCCATGTTTTTATACCTGTTTTTTTTTCCAGAGTCCTCTTCATGCGGTACCACGGTCGAATAACCATGAAGATGAACGACCTGACGGCCTACGTCCGCATCAACCAACCCATGCGCGAGGACGCCAATCCCACTCTGGAATTCCTGGACGTGGTCATCCCCACCAACATGCAGGTGGAGGCCAGCGGCAGTGGCACCGTGTCCTTGGTCGTCAACGCCGTGGAACTGCTGTACAAGCGCCGCTTGCGCCAGCTGGTGAGGGTAACGCTGCTGGAAAAACTGAACAACATCTTGCACCAGTACCTGGAGCAGATCACCCTGCACGACATCAACGAGGCGTTCAGGCTCCAGACGCCGCAAATGCTGTTTAACGCCTCGTTAATTCATATCAACATCGAATGAGCCCGGCGTTAAACCGGACTCGGACATCGAGTAGGTTTTTCTCCCAAACTCCAAGAAATCGATTCCTCGAAAGTACTCCGAAGTAACAGGGTTCCCCTAGAAATTTCATTTTCAATTTCCCTGACGTTTCCCTGACTTTTTCAGGTTTAAAAAAAATTTCCCTGACCAAATGACAATGTGAAAAATTGACATATTTTGCAAAATCGACACCGGAAAATATTTTTTAAAATGGACTAACGACAATTTTGAAAACTACAATGTAGAAATTTTTTTTACTAATTAAAAAAACTTGCATAAATTTGTTTTTAAAATGTGACTATTTAGTAGTCGGAAAATGATTTCAAATTTGGGCTCGGAAAACGTGAAAAATTTTGAAAATTTGTACTCGGTAAACGTGGAAAATTTTGCAAATTTGTACTCGGAAAATGTGGAAAATTTTGCAAATTTATACTCGGAAAATGTGGAAAATTTTGCAAATTTGTACTCGGAAAATGTGGACAATTTTGCCAATTTGTACTCAGAAAATGGGCCCTGAGCTAACCATGTAGAAGTATTAATTTTGGATCGCCATGACTGCGTTGAATTTCCCTGACGTTTTGCAAAATAAGTCATTCTTCCCTGACTTTTCCAGGTTTTCCAGGTCTGGGGGAACCCTGAGTAAGTTTTGATGAAAATTAGGTCCGCGTCGGTACGTAATACTTAAAGTGGACCTAGTTCTTCATAATTCTCGGTTATCTTTAGACAAAAAATCTATCTGAAGTACTTAATTTGAAGCTCAGGAACTACGAGGGGTGTTTCCGCAATCATTTTATTTTTAAAAAAGTGATTACGGTAACTTTATGAACACCCCTTTTATTTTTGTTTTGCAAAGTGTGAAAAAAAATTTTGTATTTTGCAAAATCTTAAGAAATTTCTGCATTTTGAAGAACGTTTTAAAATTTCTGTATTTTGTAACTTGATCGTACTTTTTTTTTGGCAAATTGTGTAAAGTTCGTTTTAAGGAAACGTAGCTCGAATGCTCAGAAAGTCGAAAATTCATTGGTTTTAGTCGAAAATTTTTAATATCGCAATTCGGAATTGGTCTTATTTAAAACGAAGAGATTAACATTAATCGGGACTGGAAATGAGTTGTCATTAGCACAAATTCGTATAGAACGAATTCTTCTTAACGAGGTTCCACCGTAAGGTTTTGTCGCTAAGAAGATGTACCGATGAATGAAACTTACGATATTTTGCTATTTTGAGATTAGCTTTAAGATAGTTTTTTTTATTTTTTTTTTTAGAAAATTTAGAAACAATTAGTACGGTTTAGTCTTCTCGAAATTTTATTTAGTTTCAAAATTTCGAGAGAACCGTGTTATTTTTTAAAAAAGACAAATTTTTTTCCGAAATATATTTTCCTGGAGTATTATTCGTAAACTTTTTGAGTATATCGAAGGATGTAATTAATATCTAACTTAGGAATAGTTAATTCGTTTTAAAAAATGTATTTTTCTATAGCTTAGCCTTAAATTTCTTCGACTTATCGAAATTTCCTACTCAAGAAATAAAATTTGACGAATTTTTAACCTCAATTTCGAAGTTTTTATTCGATTTGATAAGGCTACTCAGACAGAAGCTTTTACGAATGGCACTTTTTGACAACTCGACATTTCTGACATTTAGACAGTCATAAAGCCACGTTGGTTTAAAAAAAGGAACTCGGGGTCATCTATGTTTTATAAACCAATGAATGCCTGCCTTTTGCACACGTGACTTCAAGACTGCCAAACGCTTCATTAGTAAAAACGTCTATCTGAGTACCCCTCGTTGATTCCTAACGGCGTTATCGAATTTTGAAAACGGCGCTCTTTCAATTAGCCCTCGTTGCGCAACTCCCCGGGAGCGCTTAGTTTGGATTTCAGCTAGATTTAAACACGTGACTTCGAGACTGCCAAAAGCGCCATTCGTAAAGCTTCTGTGTCTGAGTACCCCTATTGCTTTACCAAATTTTGAAAACTGCGGTCTTTCCATTAGCCCTCGTTGCGTAGCGCCCCCGTAGCGTTTAGTTTGGATATCAGCTAGATTTAAACACGTCACTTCGAGACTGCCAAAAGCGTCATTCGTAAAGATTCTGTCTGAGTACCTCCGTTCATTAATCCCCAGCGTTATCGAATTTTGAATATGGCGCTCTTTCCATTAGCCCTCGTTGCGTAGCGCCGCCGGAGCGCTTAGCTCGGCCTTTGGCTAGGTTTGCACGGAGCGTTTAGGTAGCGCTAGCCGTTCGAACGACATCACTCGGTTGTGTCCGCTAGGTGGCGCTGCTGGTCGTCGTTCTGGTTCTTGTAGTTCTACGCAAAAAAAAGAACATGGCTGTGGAGTTAATATGCGGTAAGTTTGCGGGGCTTCTTTGGACTGTTTTTTATGTTTCAAGTTGTTTTTTTTCGCCGGAAACAATGTCTCGATTCGTCGTTGAATCGTCTTTTTGTCGTTCAGGAGCCGTGCCGCCTTTATATCGGCAAGTATACGACATCTTATGGCCCACTTCGGAATGTTCCATCGATCGAACGGCGTTCCTCAAATTTTTCTCAGCTAGCTGCAATTTGAGCGCCGAATTATTGTTGTCGGTAAGTTGGCCCTTATTTCGGGGGTTTCTTTGAAGTTTTCGTCGTGTGCTTGTCACGCCGAAATTCACGGGAATTGGCAGCTGACTCAACGAGGTTTGTCCCAGTTCCGCATCCCTTGGTGATGATGGTGGGCGTCAACGGGGAACATCTGAAGGCTCTGGGCACAGAATTTTCTCAAATTTATCCAAAAATTGAGAGGTTTTAGCCTGTTTAAAAATCGGGAATGGGGAGAAGGTGGTAGGTGGTAAGCCCCGGGTAAACAAATCTCGGCGCAGCTAGGCAAACATTTTGAAGATTTGACGCGTTGGATTTTGAATATTTATATCTGAGAGTCAACATTTGAGGTCGTAGTTCCTAGGCATTATCGTATCGTTTTCCGGGGATCCCAAGGTCTTAGGCGAAATTATATCACGATTACGAGGCAGCGACATTGTTGACACCGGCGCGAAGCACGATCCGTACGTGCGGCGCTTTTGGGTTTTTATGACAGTACGTTAGCGCTGTCGACCATGTGTGAAAAACTGATCTGCAAATCTCTCTTTCAGGAATCAGATCCTTTAGTTGTCGAGCTTGTGAATTTAACCCCCTGGACTAACTGGGTTCTTTTACCTTACCGATCACTGCAGGGTTTAGTCCAACGATCAAACGTTCCATCCCTCGTATCGTATTGGACCTTATGCAGAGTTATGTAAAATCAACAATTAAAAGAACGTGTCGCGGCACTGTCTCCTGGTGATTTTCGCCAATGGAATGAATGAAATGTCACGTGATATGCATGTATGCATGTGGACGAAATCTGCATAAAGTCCTTCGGGAGATTGAGTTTGTCGCTAGTGCCCGCTGTTCTGACTTAGGCTCTCGTTCCTAATCGTGGTCGCAAAAGTGTGAACTCTCCACCCCATGTTGATGCTGGTTGGTTGGTTTGTGGATTTTTAACTTCTGCTACGAGGCTAAACACCAATGGCGGGGGATGTGCCAGCGTCACCTACCTGGGAATTTCGCCTGCGAAGGGGGACTTCCACCGCCCAAGATGGATCTTTAACGTGCAGAGATCAAACGAGACCTCGGTTTAAACTCTCATCTCCATGTGCCGCTACTAAGAGAATCTTGCACATCCCCAAAATCTCACCGACCTCGACCGGGGAGCGAACCCCGCGAACTAGGACCCTTCGGCAAGCTCGTAAACCGCTTGACCATCGGCACTGGCCCGAATCGATGTGAAATCGGTTCGTGCATTCATTTTTAATGAATAAAACTGCTGCCATTCTGGCTTATTTAAGTTGCGTGGTTCGCGCCCCTGTCGATATCAGTGAGAATTTTGGGCAATGTGGCGGATCTTTCGGATACGAGTTTAAACCGAGGTCCCCGGTAGATCCTGTTCGATCTCTGCACGTTACGGAGGCGTCTCGAGGAATGGGAATTTCCCCTCGTTGGCAAAATTTTCAGGTGGTAATTCCAACAACCCATGGCCTTGGTGTTTAGCCCTCGCGTAGCAGAATTAGGCTGACGTTAAAAATCCACAAAACAAACGAGCGAACAAACGAAAGTGCTATCTCGAAATCCGAATATGTTCCCAATTCGATAAACATATTTTCGATTTGCTCCAAGTGGTGGGTTTACTGAAAGATGTCGTAAAAAAAGCAAACACTCTCCCAAAAAAGGACTTGTTTTTTTAATCAGTGAGCGATTATGACGTTTACTCACGCAAGAGATATAACGTTTTATTTCTATATTTCTCAAGCTGTGGAATATGCTGGATTGCAAGATGGGTTTACTGAACCGAAACTGTTTGTACAAAGCCCTGGCATTGATCGCCTTGGCGCAGCAGGGAAAAGAACTGAACGAGAAAATGCTGGAATGTTTTGCTGGTCAAGGTAAGTATTCTCCATGGAAACTTGTTTGGGAGAGGAGCATGTGTTATTTATTACCTGCTTACCTTGAAAAAAAAGGTGAAAGTCATCCGAAGTAATAATTGCTTCGGTAAAAGCGAGCTTTGCGATTGATTATCTACCATTTGGCCACCGTCAGTTCATGGAAATGTTTCTACGAGGGGTGTTCGTTAAGTTTGTGCAATTATTTTTTTGTTAAACTAATCGGCTGTATGGATTTTAATGAAATTTAGTAGAAATGCATGTCAACGTCATCTATTATTCCAAAAAATGTCCATTTTGTTCGGTGCATTTTTTGGTAGCGAAACGTTTTTTGAGTGAGGGAAATACCCTCGCTCAAAAAACGTTTCGGCCTCATGCATTTGTTGGACACACTTGGCGTTCACTTCTCTCACCATCTTTCGCACTTTCGAACGTCCATTTCTCGGCCGGACCGATCCACGCGTAGACCGGACGTTTGGACATTACTCGGACCTTACACGTGTTGCGCATTTCTGCTCCTGAAATGCCTTCAAAAGTTTAAACTCGCTACTGAGTCCATCGGAGACCTCGAAGTCCTTCTTTGCTTTCCAATTTTAACCGCGTGTTATTTTTGAAACGTATCTTTTAATGTTGAAATAGGTTCAGGAATGATGGAAGAGTTTGTTCAACGAATTTCATTAAAATCCGTACAGCCGGTGGTTTTTTATAACTAAAACATGAACACCCCTCGTATGATGAGCTAAATATTTTAAATGGGTCGTGTTTAAAAGGTCGAAAATATTTGCGGGTTAATTTAATTAATTTTTGGGATTGAAGTTACTGACCTTCGCCCTTCGCCCTTCAAGTTCTTCCATTACGGAAGAAACCGAATTTGAAAATTCAAAGTTTTTTTTAAATATTTTGGAGCGATCTCGTGTTAAGTTTTTGCACTAGGATTAGGTCTAAATCGTTACCATGTCGGATCCGTTTGCTGCGAAGTTTCCTCGGAATTGGACTCGGCTGCTGGAATAATAACGTAACGTTCGACACAGTTTGTTTCTTTTTTTTTAAGATCTTCCCATACCGGAACTCGGCAACCCATTGGACTTGCAGATCGTGAGCATGAAAATCCGGCGGGAAAAAGACCCGTCCCGTTTGGGAGTGACGTTTCGCGAGCTGTGCCAAATGGATTTTGTGAAGGTGGATTTGGTCCCGGAGAGAAAGGGCCTGTTCCTGAAGCACGTGGAATACGACGTCACCAGTTTGGTAGGTTGTAAGCCCCCTCTCGATGGTGTACCGACTTATTAATCCTACCTCTCGACTGCAATTTCTCCCTTTGCCCGCCCGCTAAGTTTCTTTTGTTATTGTTGTTGTTGTTTATTTTGAGAAAATTTCTACTATTTGAGTTTTTGCGCTTGAAATTATTGATCTAGAGGTACCGAAGCAAAGTACGCAGACGATTCAATGATTTCATATCTATGCATGACCTTTTGATGATAAAATATCCGTATCGCATTGTGCCGAAACTTCCACCCAAAAAGATTGTCGGCGGTATGTCGTCGTTTCTCTTTTTTTTGTTTTTTTTTTTCAATTTTTCGTTTTAAAGATAAGCTCGTTGATCTTGTTGTGTCGTTTTTAGGCTGGTACGTTACTTTAATTTGCTTTTAAATGCGATTAGAAGTTTTGTTCGTAAAAAAATGGGATTTGTGGAGGTGTAAGGGGCTTCCCCCAGACCTGGAATAAATGGAGAAGTTTGGGAACTTGAAAATTACTGGAAAATACATGGAAAGAATGACTTATTTTGAAAAAGTCAGGGAAATTCAACGTATTCGTTTTGTCACTATCCAAAACTTGTTTTTCGAGTACAGATTT
Source organism: Ommatoiulus sabulosus (assembly GCA_034697705.1). Classification (NCBI taxonomy): domain Eukaryota; kingdom Metazoa; phylum Arthropoda; class Diplopoda; order Julida; family Julidae; genus Ommatoiulus; species Ommatoiulus sabulosus. The sequence continues at coordinate 9,567 of JAQGAO010000445.1, read as the reverse complement.
CTAAAAATGTCAACCGTTAACTTTACAAAGTACAAATTTTCAAAATTTTCCAGTTTCCCAGGACAGATTTGCAAAATTTTCGACAGTTTCCTAGGACAAATTTGCGAAATTTTAAAAATTAACCGAGGACATATTTACATAATTTTTAACAGATTTCGAGGAAAAATTTCCAACTGTTTCTGAGGACAGATTTGTCAAATTTTCCACGTGATCCGAGCATAAATTTGCAAAATTTTCAACTATTTTTGGGTATATATTTGTAACATTTTCAACAATTTTCGCAAATTTTTCCAACTGGTTCTGGGGACAAATTTGCAAAATTCTCAACCTTTTTAGGGTACAAATTTGCAAAAATATGTGTTGCAAAATATATTTAAAGTTGTCCTCGTAGATGTGGATAACATTGGCCTATGCCAAATTTTGTCGATGATCACAGGGAAATTTGTTTAAAAACCTGGAAAAGTCAGGGAAGTTGAAAATGAAATTTCTGGGGGAACCCTGATGTATTTTAAAGGGTGTTTATTTCTGTTTATGCATGTGCATGATTATGTGCATTTTTTAAGTTAACGATTGGGAGACTATGGTAGACTATTGGGAGATTAATGGTGGAAACCATTTAATTTTTCAAAATAAGTGCGGTGTTTGCATGATTCGAAATTAGATTAGCGGCTGCAAATTTGCATGCCAGTTGGACGCCGTACTAATTAAGCTCTTTGAAGGTTAATTTTCCCCACGAACTGTACGAGATTGTTTATTACGAAATTGGATCGATTTCAGCCGATGCCAGATTCATCGAACAAAGGAGGAAGGCGTTGACCCGATTCCTAACCTTGATCGTCCGCCATCCGATATTGAACGACGATAAAATAGTCTTGTTTTTCTTGACCTACAACGGCCCCGTAAGTCGAGGAGCATGCTCATGGACGAGTTCGAGGTAATACTTCTCACTGTATGCGCCTTAAAATGCGCTCTTTTTTAAAATTGCAGGAAGTGCAGTACAAGCTCCGCGAAGAGTTCAGGAACATTCCGGACGAATTTCTAATCAACTGCCTCGCGTCGAAGGTAATCACGAAGACTGTTTTTCGCGTCTTTCCTCCCGTCTGGCAGAGCGGTTTTTCATGAAAACTTTTGAAAAGTCGGGGAAGAAAATAAGTTTGAAAAAGTTAGGGAAATATCAACGTATTAATGTTGTCTCAATCCGAGCTGATGCTCGATAGTTGTTCAAAATGTTCGACAGCTTTCGTGTACAAATTTCCAAAATTTTCGGCTGTTTCCAAGTAAAAATTTGAAAAAATGTTCAACAGTTTTCGAGGACAAATTTGTAAAATTTTCGGCAGGTTCCAAGTACAAATTTTCAAAATTTTCTGACAGTTTTCGAGTACAAATTTGCAAGTTTCGGCCGTTTCAGAGTACAAATTTGCAAAATTTTCGACAGCTTCAGAACCCAATTTTGCAAAATGTTCAACAGTTGTCGAGGTCAAATTTGCGAAAATCAATTTTTTCAACATTTTTTAAATCGTTTTTAAATCTTTATTTGGCAAAATATTATATTGAATATTGTTCCGTTTCGATTTTGCAAAAATTGTGGATAACATTGGATATATTTCCATTTTAAAATTGTCATTGGTCAGGAAAATTTGTTTGAAAATCTTTAAAAGTTGGGGAAGTTGAATATGAAATTTGTGGGGAGAACGCTGTTCTTTTTTGCCGTTGGTGTATCAAAAATTAAAATTTTCTTTTCGTTTTCCTAGAAAGATTTAATCCTTTTTTTTGTGGGGAGAACGCTGTTATTTTTTGCCGTTGGTGTATCAAAAATTAAAATTTTCTTTCCATTTTCCTAGAAAGATTTAATACCCCCCGATGGAAGAAGTCATCTGGCCACGAGCAGAGAGCAAATCAGATTTATTCACACCTGCATGATTAACCTGGAGGAGATTATAACACGCATGGTGACGCGGTCACAAGGTAGCCTAATTTGCGCTGAATGTTGTCCTTTCAGTTCGTACTAGCTGGTGTTAATTCGATTTCCACGCAGGTTACGCGTCGGATTTGCTAGATATCAGGAAAGAGTTGTGGTAAGCATTTAACAATAATGATTCTTGAAAAATTGGACAGAGGTGAAAGCGTTTCACCGCGCATTGATTTGTAATTATCGGTTTCAGCTCTCTTTCGTGCGAGCCTCACGTCTCGTCGTCCTGGGCCACTGGAGATTGCAATACTTGGAATCATCTTAAAATTGGGTTCAAATCACTTTATCAGGAATTCGACGCCATGTCGGAAAAGGCCTGCGTTCAGGTGAGTGCCGATGAATATTTCTGTGACTGTTCAGGAAAGCGTGATTAAACCTTTTTTTAAAAAAGTGTATCTGAAAAAAATGGTGTTGGTTAAGTTTCTGCAATCATTTAAAAAAAAAGTCTGTATGGATTTTAATGAAATGTGTTGGAAAAATTGTTCCATCATTCCTGAGCATATTTAAGCGTTAAAAGATACATTTCAAAAATTGCACGTTGCTTACATTTGGTGTGCAATGATGGAGTGGGAGGAGATAGTGGCTCAGCGGCGCTTTTTTAACTTTAGAAGGCATTTGAGGAGCAGTGGAGCAGAAATGCTGGACACGTTTTAAGGTCCGAGTAATGTCCAAACGTACTCCTGTCTACGCGTGGATCGGTGAGTTGAGAAATAGACGTTGAAAGTGCGAAAGATGGCGACAGAAGTGGACGTTGAGGGTCTCCAACAAATGCCCGAGGCGTATACGTTTTTTGAGTGAGGGAAATACACTCGCTACCAAAAATATGCACCGAATCCATACAGCCGACTAGTTTAACAAAAAAAATGATTGCTAAAACTTAACGAACACCCCTCGTAACGATCGCAGATGCCTCAATTTTTTCATTTGCTGAATCGATGTCTACGTCGCTAAAATAAGAGGAAAATATTGGAAATATGCTCGCGTTGTCATTATTCAATTTTTTATGGATTCGTTGTTTCGCGTGAAATGTTACATTCAATAACGAGATTGTTCTACTCGAAAAACGAGATGTATTGAAAATCGAATTTATGTTCCTCATAAATGAAATTGTTTTCCTCGAAATTGGGACCGTTTTATTCAAAATCAAGACTGTTTTTTTCTGATATTGTGACTGCTTTGGAGAAATGATATATACGAGTTACATTTATTTTGATTTTGAGATTATTCTCAGTTTTCCCGTTTGTTTACGGATACTAAAAAGTTCCACGCTTTTTGTCTCGAACATCAAAATTTTGTAGCTTGGGCAATCGAAATGTCGCTTTCGAATAATGCGACTGTTCGATCGAATGACGGGTTGTTATTGTTTTTACTTTCAGTCCAATGTCCAAGAGGAAGAGATTTTGGAGCAGTTACATCTCCTGTTAGATTTATTAAGCAGCTACAAGGCGAGTGACACGCGTTCCAGACCAAAACCATTTGGTCGGTCCAGTTCGGCATATCCGAAGAAGTAAATTTTATATCGAATCGTTAAAATTTCAGCTCCTGTGTGAAAGGCACGAGAAAGGCTCCATGCAAGACCACCAGAAAGTCATGACCAAGGTGAACACCATCAGGAAGAAAGTTCAGCAGGTTTCGGTCAGCGGAGCAAATGCAAGTGTTTTTCTTTCCGTTCGTTCGTTCGTTCGAACACGTTGTTGATGCTGAATTCGAAATTGAAATTTTGGTCAAGATCGTCGGAAAATTACGCCATTTTAAGTTCCGTTGAGGAAAATGGCGCCGTTCCCCCGCTAATCCGTGTTATTTTCCACGCAGGCGGAAATTAAAGATGACATAGAATCCAGGATAGCCGAGCAAGAAAGTCACATTCAAGCGATGGAAAGGCGAAACCAGTTTGCTCTCTATTGCATTCACATGGAGACTCAGTTGATCTACGTTTCGATGGAGATTCTAGTTCAGATATTTCAGTCCATGGCGTCAGTCTTCAAAACCAGTCACGCGGAGGTAATTATTCAATTTTGCTCTTCTCGGGAATTGATACCCTCGTTGCTCGTTACGCCGTTCGGACGTTTGTCGAAGAGCTGGTAAAAATTTCTTCATGCAGTTTATTGACCTTCTATTTGGGGATCCATCTTCTACTGTAAATACGTACCCACAGGGTGGACCAGAAGTCAGTGACACCTCAATTTTTGTCTTAACTGTTAGAGATGTGAAAATTCTGTTTGTGTCGTTAGATAGGATGTCATGGGTGCTCTCTATCCATTGATGGTATTAACTTTTACCTAAGGCCATTTTTTCAGCGAAATTTAAAGTATAATTTTTGAACGGTAACACCTAGGACGAAATGCCAAATTAGGAAAACGAAGAGCATGGCTCGCTCGTATGTATTCAACTGGTTTAGTTTTTATTGGCAATTATTTGAAGTTGTTACAATGTTTTGAAAATAGGGCCACTATCTCCTTGGATTCCATCTTAGCGCACCAATTTTAAGCACTCGCAATTTTTGAAACATATCTTTGAACGTTGAAATATGTTCAGGAATGATGGAATAAGTTTTTTTACGTTTCCTCGTAATAACGATTTCATTCTCTTGGCCATTTCAGCTCTCGAAAATCTGGGATAACATTCGGCCCGTTGTGGAAAAGATTCTCCCCTGCGTGGACAGCACCAGCAACGGGAAGAAAACGCCCACTGCCGGCAGCACTCCGGAGGTTTCTCGTCCTACTTCTCCCATGTCCGAATCCTCGATGAGCACCCAGTCGATTTAGACGGACTCGCGCGGAGTCGCCAGTTAAGTACCTCGTCGTATTTCTCTTTGTCGGGCCACCTCCAGCGTCCGAAAATCAACAGGAATCATTCCCGTAAACTCGTCAATTTTTTTTTGATAAAAGATTTATTGTTATTATTATTTTTATTAATGTTATCGATATGAAATCGTGGCGGACACCTTGCGATGTCCGCCGGGTGAAATGTCCCGCACTTTTAGGCCCCCTCCTTTACAACTGGGGTGTCTTCAGGGACATCCTCCGAGGCTCTTAGAAGTCGCGCCATTTTGTTATCTTTTCCCGAAGCAACTTTGTTTTTAGGGTATTTTCGAATCTTTATTTCTTCTCCGCTTTTTCTGAGATTTCCTTTCGTTGTCGCTCGAGTTTCCGTCCAGTGAAAATACTCCAGTCTAATATTCGCTAATCCGCGTTTTCTTATTTTTACAATTTTCCCAAAGTTTTCCTCAAAAAAAAATTTACACCAGCGTGGCGTCGAAAAATTTGAAGCTTTTCCGAAAATGTTGCCGATTTTTTTTCCCCAAAATTTGTTTTTGGCCATTTGTAAAAAAAATAAGAGAAATATTTTCATCAAAATTTCAAATTGAAGCGTTGTTGGAAAAAGAAAATGCTGGTGTAGAATTTTTTGAAAAAAATATTTTTTTTATTATTGATATTTTTTTTTGTTTTCGAAATTTTTAGGGCAAGAATTATTGACAATTTATTAACCAATTTTTAGGTTACCGGTATTTTAAGTCTCGTTAGAAAAATCATGGACAAATTCGCGAATATTTCTTACCAATCGTGGACTTTAAAAATGAAAATTTGAATTTTTTCCACAAATGTTTCTGATTTTTTTTATCTATTTTTTTTTTTTTTTTTGCCGGCAGCTAATATTTTTTTTTGATATTTAGTTCGCCATTTTTTTAGGGCACGGATTACCGACAATTATTGATAATTTACTGACCACTTTTTAGGTTTTTTTTAGGCTCGTTAAAAATTGTCAAGGGGCAAACTCGTGAATATTTTACGAATCATGGACTTTATAAAAAAGGAAAATTTCAAACGCGAAGTAATTAAATTTTTTGTTGTTGTTATGAAATTAACAAACAAAAATTGTATTCCAAATTGCACAGTATAACTCTCTCAAAAACAAAATATTGACCCATAATTTCTTCGTATCGACTCGAAATAATGCCAGATTTTCTTAAGTTTATGATAGTCCAAGAAAGGAAATATCCTCACCTCTCCTTCCTCCCGAAAATCTTAACTTTCACGAATGTATTACATGTATTAGATTTTGAAACTACGACCATAAAACTGAATAATCAGGGTTCCCCAGACCTGAAAAAAATCAGAAAACATTGAATTTTGTTTTAAAAAAAGTCAGGGAAATTCAACTTATTGATGTTGGTGCGATTCACAATTAATGCTTCTACTTCATTGCATGGTTAGCTCAGGCATTTATAAACTTTTTAAGATTTCCCCCCAAGTACGAATTTGCGCATTTATCCGAGCTCTAGCTGCTCCCTCGTTACGACGAATCAAAAGCAATAAAGCGTTATTTTTTTTAAATATTTATTCGTTTTACGGAGTTCCGACTCGAAATCCGGTGGATTGATGGGCATTTTTTTAGTCGATGAATCAATTCGAGACTTAACGACTACTCATTCGTGTATTAGTCGTGACTAACGACTCATTTGGGTAGACTTTAGTCCCGAGAAGACTAAAGTCGAAGAATTAGTCGTAATCTAGACTATAATTACTTCCTATTCGATAGTCATTAGTCGGTTTTTTTAGTCGTTAGAAGATTCGACAATGTTCCGTAATTTTGAAAATTTTCCACAGTTTCGCTAATGTTCAAACATTTTGCAAATTCTTGATAATTTTGTTACTATTCCATAAACTTGCAAATGCTCGACAATTTTGCAAACTGTCTATAATTGTGCCAATTCTCGACAATTTTGTAAATATTCCATAATTTGGAAGATTTTCCACAATTTGGCTAATCTTCGAAGATTTTGAATTTTTTTTTACAATTTTAATAATATTCGAAAAATGTTCAACTTTTCCATAATTTTCAAATGAATTTCTCGACAATTTTGTTAATATCTGACAATTTTGCAAATTTTCCAAAATGTTACTAATATTTGAAAAATGTTAAACTTTTCCATAATTTTGCAAAGGAATTTCTCGACAAATTTGCAAATTTTTCACAATTTCCCACTTTTTCCATAATTTTGAAAATTCTCGACAATTTTGTAAATATTCCATAATTTTAAAGATTTTCCACAATTTGGCTAATCTTGGAAGATTTAGCAAGTTTACCACAATTTTGCTGATTTTCCCATAATTTTGAAAATTCTTGACAAGTTTGCTAATGTTCGATAATTTTGAAAATTTACCACAGTTTTGCTGTTATTGGAAAATTTTCGAAATAATAACCATAAAGAAACTTTCGAAAAGTTTGCAATATCGTCGAAACATCCGTAAACATCTTCGACATACTTTATTCCTATCCAGCAACTAAGGCCACGATAGGATTGACGATGAACGAAGTTAGTCATTTTAATTTAAGAATGAGTACTATTTTAGTCACGCGTCAGTTACACCAACTGGCGATTCAATGCTCGTGTACATGTAATGGTCGTACTGAATGATGTTACGCTTGAGGATGTCTTCGCACGGACCGAGCACCCGCTCGAACCTCTCACGGTCCAGTTTCACGCACTTGAGGGGTCCGGAAGCGACGATGGTGGCGGCTCTGGGTTGCTCCAACAGGAGGGCAATCTCCCCTGAAAGGAAACCGGATAAGCGAAATATTCAATTCAATTCTTTACCCCGCAGTCAGTACATAGTACCATTTGGCAGGGGGGATCATTATACAAATTAAGTCCGACTAAGCAGTCTGGTCATGATGGATCCCAACATCACAATTTAGTTAAATTTTCCCGTAATTACCGGGACTCCCAGATTTATCTGGGAATGATAGGACTCAAATACTAACCGAAATATTCGGAAGGACCCAATCGTCCCATTTCCTCTTGTTGGCCGTTCTCTACGAGCACCTTCAGGACAACGGCCTCGCCCTGCAAAGAAAGACGCTCGGGTTAATCAGGAGAAGAAATGAAACACCTTCTCCAGGGTTCCCCCGGACCTGGAAAAGTCAGGGAAGTTGAAAATGATGAAATATGTGGGGGGACCCTGTTCTCGGTAATATCTGTTGGTGAATGGACGGAACCTCTAAAATGATGTAGAAATCGTCGCCTTTGTCGCCCTGTTTGACGATCACGCTTCCGTCTTCGAAAGACACCGGCTCCAGGGCGTCGGCCACCGTCAAGCGCTCCCATTTGTCCAAACTCTCTGAAATTATGATGGAAATTGAAAATGATCGAAAACGTGGAAAGAGCGGCTTTCATCGGACACGGGTTCTTTTTAAGGTCGCTACCAGGGTTCCCCCAGACCTGGAAGACTTGGAAAAGTCAGGGAACTTGAAAATGTCTGGTAAAGTCAGGGAAAACTGCAGCGATTTCATGTTGTAGTGATTCAAACTTAACGCTTCTACATTAAAACATTTTTACATTTTCCCAGTACAAATTTACAAAATTTGCCACAGTTTCTGAGGACAAATTTGCAAAATTTACACTTTTTTCGAATACAAATTTGCAAAACTTTCCACGTTTTCCGAGTACAAATTATGAAATTTTCCACGTTTTCCGAGTACAAATTTGCAAAATTGTCCATGTTTTCCGAAGACAAAATTGCAAAATTTTCCACGTTTTCCGAGGACAAATTTGCAACGTTCTACATTTTCAGAATACAAAATTGTCAAATTTACATCATTTATTCATGCAATTTTTTTAAAAAAAATTTATGTTAACTTTCAAAACTGTCATTAGTAAATTTTGCAAAATATTTTACTGCGTCAATTTTGCAAAATATGTCAATTTTTGACATTATCATTGGTCAGGGAATTTTTTTTTTAAACCTGGAAATGTCAGGGAAGTTGAAATTGAAATTTGTGGGGAAACCCTGGGCTATGTCACCTACCTAAAATGGATACTTTGGAAAGGAATTTTTCGTACATGTTTCGTTTTCTGATCGTATTGCCCTAGAATGACAGAAAACCATTGTCTGAAATGGTTAGTACAATCCAGCCATCGGTCACTCGCAGTTGATGCTCACGGCTCACCATAATAATTCTCCTGTAAGTCTCTCGATCGATGGCCCAAAGTTTCAAGTCTGTCTTTGCCTTGATCGTCGCTGCCCTGGGGATGCTGTAGATAAGAGCCAGTTCACCGAAACTCCCGCCCTTGCCGATCGTCGTCACCAAGTTGCCGTCCACGTACACCTGAAACGAGAGTTTTCGGAGTAACGAACAGGAGGAGGAAAAGCTGAAAAAGTCAGGGAAATTCACGTATTGTTGTTGTCATCATCCAAAATTCATGCCTTCTACGTGGTTAGCTCGGGGCTCATTCGCAAACTTTTGAAAACATTTCTCCAGTACAAGTTTGCAAAATGTTCAACAGTTTCAGAGTACAAATTTGCAACATTTTCGAGGATAAACTCGCCAAAATTGTCATCTCTTTCCGAGGACATACAGTATTTACAAAATTTTTAACCTATTCCGAGGACAAATGTGCAAAATTTACAACAGTTTCCGAAGGCAAACTTCCAAAATTGTCCATGTTTTCCGAGCACAAATTTGCAAAATGTTAATAATAATAATAATAATAATATAAGCGAAAACTAGGCAAAGCCGGGGGCTTGAAGCCGGAAGAAATCTAGTTGGCGAATAAATGTTTATCCAGCCTGCTCTTGAAGGCATTAACGCTGGGG
>JAQGAO010000444.1:0-34841 GCA_034697705.1 Ommatoiulus sabulosus | reverse complement strand
TACCTCAATTAATCGCCGGGGGGGTTTCCCGAAATGTGCGAATAAGCGCCCCGGCGCTTAATTCCGTATTTACGGTAGTTTGCTTTTGAAGTGTTCGTAATAGCACATTTTTATCAATATTTTTCACCACATTTAACAAATAATTTCAATTTTATGTGTCTATAATCGAAACAGAACAACTGTGTTAAAAAAATTATGGGGATGTACTGTATAACCCACGACTTTTGTACATGTAACGATTCCTGTGTTTAAATAACAAAAAATTATGGACATGACATGCTTTATATCCCACCACTTTTGTAACGATTCCTGTGCTTATAACCAAAACTATACTGACATGTACTGTATATCCAACAATTTTTTGTAACCACTGCTGTTCTTAAATATTAACAGAAAATTACGGATTTGTTTATCATTCACTACTTAAACCATCGCCTAAATTATGAATGAATGGCTCGATCAAAACACGAAATGTCGTTAAATTACAATTACTGGGATCTACTTATCAACAATTCGCTCTAGCTAGATAAGATCTTCATTGTCGAAACATTTTATATTGCTCAAATCAACGTATCGTGCTAAATTCCAAGATGGCGGAAGGGTTGAGCGGAATGCATCACAGATGGCGCTCCAGATGGCGAACATTTTCGATCGGATATACCAGACTACATTATTTGCGGTATTTTTTCGTTCAACTTCTTCAAAAAAATAGACCCTGTCCTAGTCCATGGATAGAGGAAGATCCACTGGCAAATACCACTTTAAATTTTGAATCTCGCCATCTGCCAGCAACTGTACGGCACATAAATCTCGACGAAAAAGAAGATAGATGCCATGGGAAGAAATCGAAAAATAAAATCGGAATCCATCTCAGCAAGTTATAGTAAAGGCACGATAAATTCAGGCATAGAAAGTTCATCGTAGATACGCAACATCCTTACAGTACGCGTAATTCAAAATGGCGTTCGAATATGTACACAGAGCCTTGGTATATACATAGAGTCATTTTGCAAAAGAAGTGAAGAAAAATGCGTGAAAAAATAGACGAAAAACCGATCCACGTATGGAAGGCTGTCAGCGTTGTCAGATGTTGATATATGTACCGATTAAGAAATCAGAGGAGAGGAAATCCTATACGGTTCTTATATCGAGATACTGCGATACGTAATAACTTCCCATAAAAAAAAACACTGAATAATGTTTCATTTTGTCGATTGGGGCCCATATCCTCAGCTAACTTTTCATTCATAACGTCGCGATACGTTTATAATGATGCGGTTTCGTGTGTTTGAACTCGCATGTCGTAATAAATCCATATATTTTGCACAAATCGGCAAAAAAAAAGGACGATGTAAGGGAAACGAGCCAAATTCGGTCGACTGCTGTATACATGGCAGCGAACAATGGCACAAATCCCAATGCAATTTCCAATATAACGGATGCATTAATATTTAATTCTCATTTAAAGCAGCGACTACATACTGCATGTACTGCGGCAAGCGCATATCGACCAAAAAGAGTGGAAAGCCATTAAATATACTTAAAATAAATTGCGACTTAACCTGGTTCACTCTAAAAGCAACTGGCGCCACCAGCGCTAACATAATCGCCAACCACTATTAATTAAGAAATAACAAATGCTCGGCATATGTACGGTAAATTGGACATGAGTGGATGCAAACACTGTATGCGCCATACATGATCATGGAACATTTTCCATACATTCTCAAATTGAAGAAATATGGCCACTCCAGAGACTACCCCCCCCCCCCCAGAAATTTCATATTCAACTTACCTAACTTTTCAAGGTTTTCAAACAAATTTCCCTGACCAACGACAAAATTGGCATATGCCAATGTTATCCAGAATTTGGCAAAATCGACACAGGACAACTTTATATATTTTGCAAAAGTTTTCAAATTTTTGTGAAATTTATACAATTTTTTTTTCGGAAATGTTAAAAATTATGCAAAATTCTTCTCAAAATCTGTTGAAAATTTTACAAATCTGTACTCGAAAACAGTCGGGAATTTTGCAATTTTGTGCTCGAAAAACGTAGAAAATGTTGCAAATTTGTCCACGGAATCTGTTGAAAATTTTGCAAAACGTGGGGAAAAATGCAAATTTGTCCTCGGAGATTGGTGAAAGTTAGCAAATTCGTCCTCTGAAATTATTGAAAATTTTGCAAATTTGTACTGGGAAAATTGAAAAGTTTTCAATTGAGCCCTGAGCTAACCACGTAGAAGCATTAATTTTGGACTTTGGCAACATTAAAACGTTGAATTTCCCTGACTTTTCCAGTCATTTTCAAGTTCCTTGACTTTCCCAGGTTTTCCAGGTCGGGGGTACCCTGCCCACATGCCATGGCGCCATCTATGGTCACATATACACATAACTTTCCCGCTTGAACAATTCATAACAGCATATTCAAACAAAATAGTAAACTGAAAAAAAATACCTCAAGTGACTTTATGAATTTACCAAACATTGGTCATGCATTTGTCCAAGCAACAAAAAAACAACTGATGACACCATGCATGGGCATTCACAATAACTATATATACTTAATTTCATACAATGTACATAGTGCCATACAATGTACATAGTGTTATCAACAAGAACATTATAATTATACATGTATATACATTTTTCCACCTACAAATAACTGATACAACTTGGGAATAGATAGCCCAGTGATACATTTATAGCAAGATAAAAGGAAAAAAAATAGTTCGTGTTATTCTAGTGCAACAGCCCCGAAATACTAGTTTTATATGAATGCATCTGTCGATTAATGTATATAAATAATACATGGATTAACAGCTCTGGAAACACCATAAACAAGTAAATTCACACTAAAATCATCAGCTAACACAACATGGGTGTCATCGCTTTATGCAAGAGTGCCAAATTCACTTTCCAGCCAAACCTAAAACCGGAGTGCACGTGTCGTTTGGGTCAGCATTTTTGGAGACGCAAACAGAGGGCACTTAGGAGGCAGTGGGTCAGCATTAACGTAAAAAAAAATTATAAAACATGAAATAAATATTAGATGAAAGCGGGACACTCCCTAAAAATTCATCGTTTTTTCTTCGTCCTGTTCTCTCCACCTCTGTCCAAACAAAAGGTCATTTCCAGATGGCCCCTTGCAAGTACATCGCCCTCCTGCACCGCCATCAAATCACATAACCAAATAAAAGCTTATTAATCTGTATGCCCATAGAAATTAGACGGAGATATCCAAATAAAAACCACGTGTTCAACGGCTGGATCAAACATGGGGGCAGGACACACAAGGGTGGGTCCATGGCGAGGAACTATAATGCAATTATTGGGTCGTAAATTCAAAACAGACGTCGCATTTGGATGTAAAAAAAATTCGGATAGAGCAAAAGAACACCTAAACTTGGAGTTAGTAGCCTACATAACTGCCAAACTCGAAAACTGCTTGAGACTGCACGATACAGTAAATGACTCCTTTCTATTCTACAGACAGCTTTCACAAGCAGACGACGCGTGCTGGCCTCGCCAAGATCAGTCATTGTGGGGCAAGTTATCTATTCTTTACCTTTACACGTAATCTCGACATTACAAAACCAACATCATTGGATGGACGAATTTGAAATGCCTCAAAAGACTAATTGCAAAAGTTTTGAAAGACTTCATGAGAAAACATACATTTCTTTGAAAATCGTTTAATTATCAACCCAGAGAAAATCCATTTAGAACTTATCATCATTTACAAATTCTAACCTTAAAAGGTGCTAAAGAAGACGAAGCAAAGATTTAAATAACCAAACATACATCATGCCTTCAGAATTCAAACGTGAAGCCATTTTCCAAACTTGAAAATTCAAAATGGCTGCTTCGAAAGTTAATACAAACAACATTTGAAGGGCTGCAAACTTTGAAAATGATGAAACTAATGTTGGTAAGAAACGACGCTAAACCCAACTTAAGCACAATTCTATGTGTTTATGAAAGATGACTTATAGACAAAGGCTTTAACAGCAGATGCAAAGCTAGCATTTGACTTAAAATTGGAAAACTCAAGATGGCGGTTTTGATATTAATTTATCTTTATGTAGCAGTGAAAAGGTGCGTGTCTGCGCGCAGAAATTCCGCAATTTCGCACCAGCCACGTACACACGCTTGTGTATAGAGCTGACAAAGACTGAAACGAGATCGATAAAAATAACATATAACTGGGGATAAATGTTTGTTCAGCCATTTTCCTGTATATTCGGCATTCACCGCGCATTTGTATACAGTCGTGCTTCGGCACGACGTTGATAACGGCAAACAAAAAAAGCAGGGGTGAAATCGAGAGAGAAAAGGGAATCTGCGAGCGGCGGCCATTTTGAGATATAAGACGGATGATCTCGGGTGTAAAACCTAATGCAAACCAATTGAATAGCTTTTTTGCGGAGCTTTATAGCAAATATAAACGGATGGAGGATGAAGATTTCGAAATATGCGATATACGTGTATATATGAAAAAACGATATCTGACTTGACTCGAGTTTGGCATTTCCATAGAAAAAAAAGCGAGGCGTGCAACCCAGTCAATTTTGCAGACGAATTTTCAGGAAACATGGAACATTATACGTGTACACTGACTAAAATATTAGAATTTTATGGTAAATTTCTTCTAATATTTAGCGCAGCTATTACAAATGTTAACATGCATGTTGATATATGCACGTTTATCTCAAGTTTCAATAAAGCCTTATGAAATTGATTGAAAATGACATAAAAACTTACAAAACGTAATTGGAAATTTAAGAAACAAAACCTACAGAACTTATTTGGAATCGTTTTTTGAAAATCCCATATGAACGTAATTACAACCATGCAAAAGCCATATATTAATTCTGTTGGCTTGAAATTTCCTAATTGCCTACATGTATGTACTAAATTTGAATATCTCAGAATAACCTACATGAACTTAACTGGAAATTTCAGAAAAGCCTAAATGAACTTAATTTGAGAATTCCAGAATAACCTACATGAATTTAATTTGGAAATTGCAGAATAACCTGCAGAAACTTAAATTGAAAATTTCCGAAAAACCTGCAGGAATTTAATATGGGATTGTTTGAAAAACCTGCAGGAACGTAAATTTGGAAATTTCTGAAAAGCCTACGGGAACGTGTTTCGTAAATTTCAGAAAAAAACCTACACGAAAGTACTTTTGAAATTTTTGAAAAGAAAAAAAAATGCTGGTAATTAATCGGAAATGCAAGAAAGCCGTGTAGGAAATTGTAAATTTTAACAAAGTCTACAGAAAGTTCGCTGAAAAGCTTCACAAATCCAACAGGAAATCCAAATACTCGTACAAAATTCAGTATACACGATGGAAAACCAATGTTCAAATATGAGAGGCATATGGGAGCTACATGTATTATCTTACATTTAACTGAAAAAAAATATTTAAATATGAGAGCGTTATTCATACTTTTTGCTGCAATATACGCAACATATGGTTGATACGAATTTCTTACAAAAAGTACACAGGAACTTTGAGATCCTTACAGCTGCGAGCGACTTGGCTTTCTGACACATGCACGTACGCGTAATAATGGCGGGGAATCTTATTATTATCATCATCTGCGCTGATAAAAATCAATATGAAGAGCGGAGATGAAAAGAGTCGCTCCGATGCTCCAGCAACTGCTGATCAGCCAGCACTATTACCGCAATTTGTACACTTTCGACGATAATAAGTCGCGCATTAAAACTCCCCATGCACTCGCCCGAAAGAACGTTACGGCCATTTATGACCATGAACGTTCACGAGTGGCGGCCCCTGGCGTCCGATAACCACCACTAAAGATGAATCGAACAACAACGAATGGGCAGCAGTGATTGTAAAGTAAGAGAAAATTCAGCCTATCGGAAAGCACTTCAGCTATACAACTAAATGAGGTAAGTGAAAAAAAAAATGGAACTAATAAAGAGGCACGATAATCCAGAAAATATTATCAATTTAGATTGCAAAAATCAAGCAAGAAACGATGAACGATGCCAGAGTAATAGTCACGCTGATTATATTACTTCTGAGAGTTAATCATATCAAATTGACACAACGAAATTAGAAAACTTGTCGTAGTTCCCTATGCATATACTATATACGGATTCAATCGAATTCAAATGAATATGCTTATATTCGCACATGTCAGTGCGTTTGAAATTAAGATAAATATTTCGTTTGCGTTTGCCACAAAACAACACCGAAATAACTTGAACGAAACTTGAATTGAAACGCTTTGAATATAAAAAAAATCAAAACTTTATTCTGTTTGAAACTTCAATTATCAGAAAAATATATTCATTTTGGAAATCAACTATTGAAAATCTATTCATTCCTAGAAAACAAGTGCAAGATAATTTAAGTATCTGAACATTGTAAGAACTTGCTTTTGAGATATGTCAAATTCTAACTACCAAAGAAAACAAATAAAAAACGAAACAAAATTTAAAACGTGTTAATACTCTCAGTTACCATTCCTTTGCAGCTCCATTCCATTACAAGATCCATTATAATCATAAAATCGATTACAGCGAAATTACGATTTAGATAAACGTCAATTTTATAGTTCGCTTGAAATTCGTTATATCCGATTTCAATTGTATTCTATGTCTGAATCAGCCAAGTTATTTTGGTTGGCTTCCAGACCTTACGAAATCATAGATTATCACACGCACTTCGAAACTTCCAAAGGTCAAATTTAAAAAAAAAAGAAAAAAATTCCCAATCTGCATACGAACAATTCCTCCATTTCGTTGCAAATTCGCGCCATTGTTGACGCCAAAAACCGACTTAAAATCCCAAGTTTGTTATCAAAACTCATCTGGAATCCGAAAATAAGCCAGGCAACAATGGACGCATAAACTGAGATAAGAGAGAAAAAAATGAGTCACGAAAATAAGTTTTCCCTTTAAATTCGCTGTAGCAGCGGGGGAGAAGGCGGAAAATTCCCCGTCCACATAATGGTCGATTAAGGCTAACAGACCAGATGGTCAATCTTCCCGAAACGATGCGAGCCTTACCACACGCCGAGCGCCATTGTCCCTTTTGATCTGGTATCATGGCGAGACCTCCCTCCCGAATCTAAATTGCGCATCAGATAGCCGTTATCCGACGAAACACAATGAAAATCCATCATTGAATCTGAAAAAATTAAATAACTTTTTCGAATAAAAGCGACTGGGGCAACGGAGAAAAGACGATACCAATTGCCATAATTGCTGATGGCGAGATTAGATGAAACTGCGTCAGATTGCATTTTCCTCCCATCCGTTATTTTGAAGAAACAAAAAAAAATTATATATATAAATTGAATTTCTCAGTAAGAACCAACGAACTAGGTTGGTAATTAGAAAAAAAAAAACAATCCAATTTCAGCAGTAGCAATTAACGCGGCACTGCGAATGAGATTTGCCATGTGGTGACTGGTGTTCATGGGTTTTTGATGAGCTACGAGATAGAGACGACTTCTGCAACGTCGTTCTGACTGGAGCGCCGTTGCTGAATTCTGCATGATCTCGCCAGCTGAATTGTTCAAGCGAGGATTCTGCGAATGTGTTAACAAAAATCAGTTTCGCTTTTTAATCGCACACATTTCCGGCTGTAATTCGTAAAGCGCTTGAGAGAGGATAGTGTCCTGAGTGAGGACAAAAGACACCGGAGCATAGCTGTGCTGTCCTGTAAGTTTTCAACGTACAACTACATCTAGGGCTGCACGGTAAATGATGACGTCATTAATTCAAATTCGGATGATGACGACATCATCAGAATTGCAGCAAATGACGTCATCGTAACAAAAATGACGTCATGTTAAGAATTGTAATGACTGACGGACGTCATCATCGTAATTTTATAGACTGACGGACGTCATTATAGTTATTTTACAGACTGACGGACGTCATCATAGTAATTTTATAGACTGACGGACGTCATCGTAGTAATTTTATAGACTGACGGACGTCATCGTAGTAATTTTATAGACTGATGGACGTCATCATAGTAATTTTATAGACTGATGGACGTCATCATCATAATTTTATACTGACGGGCGTCATCATCATTATTTTATAGATTGTGGCGGGGCGTCATCAACATAATTTTAAAGACTAAAGTACGTCATCATCATAATTGTAATGACTGACGTACGTAATCATAATAATTTAAATAAATGATATCATCATCCGAATTTTAATGAATGACATCATCATTCGAATTTCAACGAACGATATCATCATCATCAGATTGTTAATGGATGACGCCAGCATCAGAATTTTAGAGAATGGCGTCATCATTTATTATTATGACGTCATTCTTAGAACGTACATCCAAAACTCCGTAACTGCATCCTTAAGTCGGTGTAACACCTACAGTAGATTTACGTGAAAAATCTACAAGCAACAGATAACAACATTTTAGAAAACCTTCAGTATAGTATAGTAGCGGTACTCAGACAGAAACTCCGAATGGTAGTTTTAGCAGTGACTGAGTCGTAAAATCACGTTAGATCAGAAAGGTTCAATTTTTGTTCCAGTCAACCCTATAGTGAAAAATGAAATTGGTCATGCAAAATGTGAAAAACATGTCTTATAACATTGGAAAAAGGAACACACGTATCACTCGGAACAACTCACCTTAATTTTAGAAGACGCAAGCAGAAATAATTCTAAATATCCGAACACAGCGTGTATACTGCTATATAGAATTTACATGTATAAACGTACAGTATAGTTCTCCTTAATGAAAATCTGTACTGACGGATGCTCTTCAACGATGCGTTACTCGTCAAACACCAGAAATTTGAATTCAAAATGAAAGCCGAAATAGCGTAAACATTGCAAGCACGACTAACGCTTGTGAAAACGTAAACTTATCGAAAGTTTAATTATAATTGATTAACAATCGGGGCGTGCATAAAGGTAAGTATGAATATCATCGACGAGCAAACCGAGCTAAAACTCAGCTTTTTTTCAACCGGAAATTAAAATAGTTGGGAAAACAGACACAGAAAAATACAGCTCGAGATGGTTTCTTATTGGCGAACATCTACTTTAAAGTCAACGAAAACGCAATATAACGCCGGCTGTATAAATTTGCATGCGCACCTTGCGACGCAATTGCACAAGTAGGAGCAGCGAGACTTTTACCAATTTTAATATTTATTGTTTCAGTGAAATTTTCCATCCAACAAAATAAAAAAAAACTTGACCCGAATAAAGGCCGAAATATCGAAAGAAACAAGCCTCGATGCGCGACGGAAGCCTCTCTCTTTGGGCACCCAATATTTTCCAAAATGCCAAAGGTAGGTTTCTCAGTAAGTTCCAATCAACGTACACCGATCCTCCGACAAACCCTTGTTTAATAACATAATGTTAACTCCTAGTTTAATAATTTCATAATTAGAAAAATGATAACATTACTATAGATGCAACGCAGTTCACTGCGCTATAAATTGACATGGTTGGTTAGGGTTTTCCTAAAACGGTTAGGAATAATGAAAACCTGGTTTCATCGATGATGTTCCTTAACTATAGGTTGATTCAGTCCTGGGTGATTTTCAAACTTGCGGTAGAAACAAGTTGGAAATAAACCGAACTGTTCGCGATTCCGCCATCTTCCGACGTTGAAAAGAAATGGATTAGAAAACATGTAAAGATTAAAACACGCATAATGCATTACTAAATGCATTGACGACCATACAATGACCAGAATTCAATGAAATGCAGTAAAGGAGAATGCAATGAAATGCAGTAAAGGAGAATGCAATGAAATGCACCGAGGAGAATGCAATGGACTGCACCGAAGAGAATGCAATGAAATGCACCGATAAAAATGCAACGAAATGCACCGAGGATCGAGAATGCAATGAAATGCACCGAGGAGAATGCAATGAAATGCACAGAGGAGAATGCAATGAAATGCACCGAGGAGAATTCAACGAAATGCACCGAGGAGAATGCAATTAAATGCACCGATAAAAATACAACGCAATGCACCGAGGAGAATGCAATGAGAAGAATGCATTCCAATAATGAAACTGTATTTTGAAATGCCTTACATCTACAAATTCCAAACTACACATAACGTGGGACGGTTGCCATGGTTACGTCAAATCGTCCCATGCTCAGCAGCGAATGACTTAAACAACCGATCCGCCTGCAATGTACCTTACACAGATTTCGTCAGAACGCCTTCATCGCGTGATATACATATGTCATTCATTACCCGGAGGCACGATCTTTTCATTGTTGATTCGATGAAAAGATCACGTGCTGCAGCCCCGTACGTACATGTAGGCTACATGTAGCTCTGCACAACATCCATACAAGCTCGAAACGGAAGAGTCTCGTGTTCGTCCTGCCAATTTCGGCCGTGGTGATTTTCGACTGACCCTTCGCTGCCCACCGTGCGAGCAATGATCCGTGCTGCTTAAAATGATGGAATAAATTGGCTTAGAAACAGAAATGGGTCCAAAAAACGAGACGTGTCATCTCGACCTACGGATGGTGAAGACATTTTTCGGAGCTAAAAAAAATCCGATCTAATGCTGGATTTTGGAGTGTGAAACTGAGTAAATAGGATTGGACGAGGCGTATAAACGCGGGTGGCGGAAATCAATGACGTATAGACGTCTCAAGCATTCGCATGCAAATGGCGTAGCATAGTACTATGAATATGAGAGGCAGGCCCATGATTATCGCCATTTTCTCCATCCCATTTGCAGTTTTTGGCCCCGACTGGAGTCGATCGAGAGATCGTTCCCGAGTATTTTTCCAGCTTTTTTTTGTTGTTCGCTCCGATTTTATTTCGCATAGATAGACAGTATATTATTATTATTATCTGAAATTCAATCCTCTTAGCCCTCCGCCTAATGACACGCGTTCATGCTTTCTGCTTACCCACACGCAATCTCATTTCCGACGTCCTCGTAATCCACGCATCATAGTCGTCTGGAAAAAACTGTCCCTGAACTCAATTTTTGCGGGAAAAAAACCTGTCTACATTGGACAACCCATTATTGCCTTTCGTCGTACAGTGTATTCCCCGCTTCAGAGGTGACAACTCAAAAATCGTCCATTTTTTGGTTAAACCCTAGAACGTCGACTACCATAGGGTCTACATAGACCCCAATGTCATTTCTAAATCAGCATATACTGTACGTGTATATTTTAATTTTTGCTGCAATGTTTTCAAATTTTATGACTAAACTGGCACAATATGTTTATAAATATGTATTGATTTTTCGGAAATTTAACCATAAATCATAAATTTGTTGAGGCGTTTGATCAAATTTTATCATAGGGTCAATTTCAGTGAACAGTTGTCAAAAATGGGTAATTATTATTTCTAAATAATGATGTTTTAGCCCTTATTATAGTAACAGTCATGTTTCAAAGCCATATAGCATTCACGTATGATGTGCACACTGGTGATGTAAACAAAACATACTGCGAGCCGTGTTTGAGGATTTAAACATAATGTAGTTTGAAAGACTAGGACCAGAAATTTTGGTTTCGCCAAATTTCTTTCTGAAAATCAATGGCCAAATGTGACTTTAAAATTATAAAAATGTGTTGTTGTAGAGCCTCATACAAAATACTCAGAAATTTATTGTAAAGATAAGTATTTTTTGTTATATTCATGTATTTCCATTCACTATGTAAAATCAACTGAAGCGCTAGGCGACATTTTACTAATACCTTCATACCTTTTATAGACCCACAATAATAATGTATGCCTTAATTAAAAGCAATGCATTTGTGAATTTTAAGTAGGCTACACGTTCATTACGAATTCTGAAAATATAGTATTATGCATTTTTCATAATTGAAAATTATCGTTTGTGTTTAACACCTGCACTGTATTCATTAAATTCACAAATAAAGTCTCTTCTAATTTTATTGTCTGCATATGAATCTTAATTAAACTCAAATTACATTTAGAGAATTTTACATGCAATATGCACAGCAAAGTACTGCTTAATATAACGAAACTCTAAGTAAAATTGCATTATGCGAAATCGAACTCAACTGCAAGCCACGTACATAATAAAATATATGACGTTCATTTTTTTGCGTATTTGCTAAGTTATGACAATTCAAATTTTTTATATTTATTCAAAGCAAGTTATCATGTATACTCCATGTATATCATAATAATGGCCAGCTAAAACAAATGTAGCTAAGATAAAACTCGTGTTCAGTATTGAAAAAATATAAAATTTCTCAAACTGTTAAGAATTGTTATAAAATTATTAACTTGATTCTTGTAAAGCAAACTTTTTAATAAGTTGATATGTTTATCGTTAAAACATCTCAAATATATGAATGAATAAGTACATCAATCCACGTATACATGTACAGTATGTAGGCTACCTTGGCATACAACATGATGATAAAAGATGAAGACTGATACAACGTGTCGTAAAGTACAGGGTGTGTAAGAACTTGGATAAGCTAAAAAAGTAAACAAAAATGCACTTCTGGCGCACTCAGTAGCCTACTCAAAATACCGCGGAAAGTAGATCCATAATCTGCAAACTAATTTGCAAACTATAGCCCCACAATTGCATCTTTGCCTTATTCAAGTATACCCGTACAAGCATACAGGTCTAGAGCAATTCATGTAATGAAGTTGGCCTTTAGGGAATTAAAAGAAAATTATAATAAGCCAGCTTTTCAGTTTATCATCTGCGCGATGCAAGAAATGAATTAAAAAAATAATAATAAAAAAAGGTTGAACAGCTTAATTGATGTCAATCTCCAGAGAGGTTTTCAGACAAATAAAAAGTCTTGGGACCCATAAGCAGGCATCAATAAAACAAAAAAAAATGATAGGTTAGCGGAAGCAATTACCTTAGACTCGTAAATAGGTAATGGAGACGATACAAAATATAATATAGTGAACATTTCTAATGAGATTTCAGAAATGACTGATCCACAATTATATGTTCATTACAAGTAATCAATAAGATAAGCATGCTGAGCCCTATTTTTTTATTTGTCCCATATCAAACCATATTTTCCCCAACTTTTCACGTTTTCAAATGTTTTTTTTTAATATACAGTATAATTTCTGGTGCATGCCCTTATTTAATGCCATTTATCGTAACATTCGATATTTAGTAACGATTCGTTAGAAGACCAAAACAGAATAAAAACATTTGCTTATATCAATAGATAAAGCAAATTAAGGCACATCAATCATTTAGTGCATACCATGCAATGTACATTTCCTCAATTTTAGAGGTAATGCTCACATAAATTTCAATATATTTTGATTTTCATTTTAATTCAGTCACAAAATATATTCAGGACAATAGTAAGTTTTGTTGGGACAAAAATCAAAGGCAATGAAAGGAAAGTTTTGCATTGATGAATGCATCAATGCAAAACTGATCAGTTTGTAAACTCGAGTAATATTGAAATCGTTGTTCACCTTTAATTCGATATAATGAAGATGGATTTTAGCTAGCATACTTACAAAACATATTTACGAAACAGCAATCATAACATTGACAGCCGCCAATTTTTTTTAAATATTTTTAATGAATATTTTTTTCTATTTTCTAGCCACGACTGAACGAATAATAATAATAATAATGACAATGTTTCTTTATGTAGATAAAAAATTAAAAATTGATATAAAAAACGCACAGAAATAACAAGGATCGCTCCGAGGATCAAAAATAAAAGATTTATTATGGGAAAGTAAGAATAAAAACAATGTTGCTTCGCGTCATTAGACGATAGCTATTTCCTCAACTATAGTTGAGGAAATAGAAGACTTCATCTCTATAGAGATGAAGTATGCCTTTCGGTCAAAAATAATGTTCAAGAGTTTACAGGAAATGATAAGCTTTTAGTCGAAAACAAAGCTAGCTAAAGAAAACAAAACTTTGTCATTAATATTCTTTCTTCTAAGTTATATTTTCTTTTTTTTAAAAAAAAAAGAAAAACACATCGGTTATTAATAATGTTATAAAATGTACATTATGAACTTAATTTCCATAATAAGCAAGAGTCTTTATAATTAAAAAGCAATTGCGCACCGAGATCAACTTTTAACTTTAACACCGAATAGTGATTTAACGTTTACTTCAATACTGAATACTGATTTATCTTTCACTTAAATACTGAATACTGGTTTATCTTTCACTTAAATACTGAATACTGGTATATCATTCACTTCAATACTGAATACTGGTTTATCATTCTCTTTTAATACTGAATACTGGTTTATCATTCTCTTCAATACTGAATACTGGTTTATCTTTTACTTCAATACTGAATACTGGTTTATCATTCTCTTTAATACTGAATACTGGTTTATCTTTCACTTCAATACTGAATACACTGTACTGGTTTATCTTTCACTTCAATACTGAATACTGGTTTATCATTCTCTTCAATACTGAATACTGGTTTATCATTCTCTTCAATACTGAATAATGGTGTATATCTTTCACTTCAATACTGAATATTAGTTTATCTTTCACTTCAATTCTGAACAGTCAGTGGTTCAAATTTTTACTTCAACACAGAATAGCGGTCCATCTTTCATTTCAACACTGAATAGTGGTTCAATTTTTACTTCAACATTGAATAGTGATTCAACTTTCACTTAAACACTGAATAGTGGTTCAACTGTTACTTCAACACTGAATAGTGGTTCAACTTTTACTTCAACACTGCATAGTGGTTCAACTTTTACTTCAACACTGCATAGTGGTTCAACTTTTACTTCAACACTGACCAGTAATTCAAATTTTTGCTTCAAAACTGAACAGTGGTTCAAATTTTTACTTCAACACTGAATACTGGATAACCTTTCACTTCAACACTGAATACTGGTTCAACTTCTACTTCAACACTGAATACTGGTTCTACTTCTACTTCAACACTGAATAGCGGTTCCACTTTTACTTCAACACTAAATAGTGCTTCAACTTACTTCATAAACAGCACCAACATTGCCACAGCTTGAAAATCCAACAGTTTGGACATTATCGAAAAACTGATGCTTCTTTGTCAACATACTTGTACATGGCCCATTTATGAACAATACAGAAAATGTGTCCTCATTTTCAATAACTAAAAAACCACTTATATTTTGGATCAAAACCCAAGCAAGCAATTGCTCACAACGAAAGATTGGAATAAAAAGCAGCTGCTCTGAACTGAGTCAAAGGTCGGAGCATAACCGTACGATCAACTTAAGTTGAATCAATTGCTTTTTAGGTCACAAAAACGAGCGGAAGTTTGTAGCAAATGATAAACTTGATGTGCGAAAAACTGCCTTCGACAAATTGGCAACTGCGCAGATTGAACTCATCCAAATGCCTCCGAATAATTCAATTGGAAAGAAGCGAAAGTCAAGACTTCATATTTGATTTTCGAAGCGATAATATACGTGGGCTGGCCCCAGTAAATATATATTGCCAGTCAATGGCACAGCATTGGAAATATTTCGTCCATGTCTAGATTAAAAGTCAGGAAAAGTAGCGTTTGATGGCGGTGCCAGATGGAAAGTGGAAATGTCTCACACTAAGCCTTACGTATATTAAAAGAAAATAAAAAAAAAGATGGATGTAGCGAAAATCAATAGCGCAGCAAGGCTCCTCTGCGCTATAATATGATATTAAAGGGAAAGAGCGTAATTGCGAGACAAAGGAGAAATTCCCTTGAAACCACATTGAGACGAAACAATTGCGATTGAATAATGCTTCCAAGGCGCATCCTTAAATATACCTTTTCCTTTCAACGGGTATATTTGCTCGTGAAAGTGGGTATAAACTGTATAAAAAGTACTAGGAGAATTACTGCCTTATTATTCGAGTGCACAAAAGGCGCCAAAAGACGAAATTAAGTCGATTCAGCGAAGAATAAAACGGGAAAACATTTCTAATGGAGTTAAATTTACCAAAGATTATGCCATTTTTTTTCCCACCCTATATAACGATGAGATCTGGAGAGAATTCAATGCTGAAACAATTACAAGGTAAAACACTTAAGAGTGAAAAAACGCAAAGGCCAAACCAGAAGAATATCTAAACACAAGGAAATTTTAAATCCCTCGAAATACAATTGTAATTAGAAATAATTAAGACAAAAAAAACAGGCCTTTAGCACTAACTTGGATGTGGTTTCACAAAGTGCAGATAGAGCCATTAGATACAAATAATTACACTTGTTCTGTACAAAAGACATGTGCATGTTTTAACTTTGATTAGATTCACCCCATAGAAGTTTGTAGCTTATTTCCCGTATTTGCAGACTGGAGAGTGTATGTAGATGGTCATATTAGCAGGAGTGCATATTAGAATTTTTTAAAAAATGGAAGATAGTTAAGTTTCAAAATCAAATTTCGATGAACACGATTGATTTTAATGTTCCAAATATTTTATAGCTCTGCGTCGAATTAACAGCATCAAAAACGAAAAAAAAAACTTACTGTATTTGTCTAAAATGGTTTTCAGAATGTTGTTCAGAAATTCAAAAATGATCACCGGGAACGTGGTAAAAATTCAAGAAACTTCAATTATATATGAAAATGAAATTCCAAGGAAATTCCATTCAGTTTCAGACTACATGTACAATGTTTTTTAAAAAAATACAAAAAAAGTATTATGGTTAAATTCACTTCCTAATTTACTTTATTATATTAAGTAAAGTACCACATAATAATTTACCACAGGTATGTGGTTTTCATACCTGTGACACTACTTTCAATCCTTATAGAATTCATCGAATTTCAATATTTAAGTGACCCCTAACATTATGGGAGCTCAAATATTGACCATCATGCGCTTTACATGTAAATAATTGTACAAGGGAATTGTGGTTTTCATAATTTATTTTCTCAATAAATACGTCCCATATAGTTGTAACGGGATGATAAACAGTGATTTACTCACCAACTCAAACTCCAAAAATAAAATTTAGTAGCCTCGTTACGCATAAATATCTCATTTGGAAAAACACCAAACTGTTGTTTTTACGCGGTCCATGATTCAGGATGAATATGGTAAATGTTTGAAGAGTTTTGTTTTGGCGAATTTACGAGCAAACATAAATAAACAAACGCATAGCGTGTGAGTGGATAAAAGACATGCACAATGTGCGATTTAAAGTGTTTGCGCGCGAACTCCTTCGCAATAAATATAAAATCTGTTCGTAAATACAATAATACAAAAGCCTTTATAAACAAAATCTCTCTGATGCTGCGAAGCGCATCGAGAAATGCAAATAGTGTCGCATAAATACGTGAAAGGAACACTTCACGCTAAGTCCAACAGTTCCAAATATAGTCAATTTGCAGATGGATTTATAGGAAACGTTTTGTTCTAAAAACACGGCAGAGGTAGATAATTGGACAAAATTCAGAAATGTGGGAGCTTGGCAAACATAAGAAATTGTAAACTATATTCAGGCTAAAGAAATACCGATATTATTTGATATTTGTGTTAAAGAAATATGCATGGGACCTATAGAAAATTTTGACTAAAAAACCAAATGTAGAGAAAACATTTGGCAGAAAATGTGAAATTTATAGATAAAAAGTGCCCATTTTTGTCTGAAAACATAGGACGGTTATCGAAAGTATTGGTTACAAATTAAGAAAATCATAGCAAATTTTGAAACATTTATACACTGTACATGGATTTTATAAATTTCAACTTCATACTAACTTCTGAGAAAATCGGGACAACTTCTGAGAAAATCGGGAAAATTTCTGAGAAAATCGGGATAACGTCTGAGAAAATCGGGATAACTTCTGAGAAAATGGGGAAAACTTTTAGAAAATCGGGAAAACTTCCGAGAAAATCAGGAAAACTTCTGAGAAAATCAGGAAAAATTCTCCCGTTATAAACAGCATGTGAAAAATCCCCAAAGAAGGCACAAAAGACAAAATATCCTCTTTAACATTATTTTAAAAGTTAGATTTCATTTGATGTGATTTCTATTATCGAATTGTATTCTTTTGAACAAGACAAAAACGTAAATGTTTCAAAAATTAAGACGAGATTACGTAATACTCGACTTTACGGGAGTTATTTTCAAATTTACTTGCAAAAACTAATAAATAAAAATAGAAAAATAATAAAAAAAAAAATCCGACGAGTCGAACAAAATACGCCATTTATTTCGAAAATATTTGTATAAGGAAAAATTCAAATTCAGCCAGCTTAAAGCAAGACAAATAAAAATAGGAGCAGCATATGAAAAATATTATAGTTGCAAGCTGCATATTTCTTTTTCGTAATAAAACTTACTGCATGAGACAGTAAACACTGCATGGGTTAGATCATTCTATGGCTATTTTTATGTGAAAGGTAGAATAAGGTAGCCATTAAAAATGCTATACGAAAAGTACGACATAAGGTACACTCATTTCTCTCTGATGAGGTACACGTAAACATACGAGACTTTAATACGTATGGAAATAATAAATGGAAAGCGACGGGGGGTGAATTGAGCAGTCGATGAAACGAATTAGTCTTAATTTTCCAGCGGCTGAATTACCAGGCATCTATTTTAATAACACGGCGTGACCATAATAATGATGGGCGAGTCGAAAAGTACATGGGAAAAGGTGAGTAAACTTACGAAAAATCGACCTGATCTACAGGGTGCCTCAGACATCATGTCAGATGGCGAAAAACTGCTAGGAATTCCCGACGCAGGAGTCGGCATCCGGTGACTTTCCCATCGAATCATCGACTAAACGCTTGTGCTACCAGCCAATTTTAACCAATGGAAAGAATTCGGTCACGTGATATCGTCACGCTGACAAAATCTGCATCATCTCCATTGCCTGCAAGCTGCATAATCCAGATAGGAAAGGCAGGTTTAAATGATGTTATTTTTAATCCTCTGAAGCCAGAATAAAAATAGGAAACGCTGTTGAGGATTTACCCCAGTAGCCAAATAAGCGGAATCCAATTAAAGACTGGAAAGATCGAGCTAAAAATTACGAAAGAAAGTAAGTAAAGGGTCTTAAAATAGCCATAATGGATCAATTTTTGAGGAGCTAACGTAAATAACGTATGATTTCAGCACAGAACTGCAGTATACGTCAAAACTTCAAACGATCGAGCACACCAAAATATACAAGGAATTATTATCTTTTAAGATTTCCTTGTTTTTATTATAATTCCAAATTGTTTTCTAATAGCCAGTTTCAATTTTATCAAAATCCCCATAAAACATCGTTCAACGTCTCTTAAAAGCCTTACTACCAGTGGAATGTTGTCTGGTATATAAAGAATAGACGTAGGCTATGTTTATTTGTTTGTATGTTTGTATGTACGAAGCCCCGTAGCGGAAGATTGTTTTCTTTTGTTTTGTTCTTGTTTTGTACGTGATGACGCAAAACGCGTACAAAACGAAAAAAAGCAACAAAATAATCTTCCGCTACGGGGCTATGTATGTTTATTATTATTTTTTTTTTTTGGCTGTTTGCTTCGGTGTAAGGCCTAGCTACTTTCCAAAAGCAAGGTGAGTGTTTCTCATTTCTTTTAGCTTCCCCGGGCAAAGCCGGGCTATACGATTTAGTATATAGAGATCATTTCGAAGATAATCACAGACATGAAACAAAATTCCTATAGATGGCCTATTTGTTTGTTTAGATTATACAACACAATAAAGTTGCAAAAAAACAACAACGGTAACCGTAAACCGAGAAACAAAGATTTCGAGAAGAATTTTCCGAATGCAAAAAAAAAAAACAATTGTGAAGAAAGGAAGAGACGCAGATCGGGGCAAACAACAGAGTGTCCAATCCTCCAGAGTGATGTAGACAAGTGCAGAAGGCTGTAGAAGTAAACAAACGGCCGCCATTACAATGTGGCGACAACGATTTCTGGCCATTTTGTTTGAGGATAAACCACCGAGCGTCGCACCAAGAAAGTAAACAATCCTTAATTGTCTAGATGACGTATAGGTCGAATGAGTTAAGAATCAGAAACCGTGCCATGGTTTTTATTTATTTACCCCATTGAACGATTCGTCCGTCCTGGATCAATTCGTTTCAGAATATTTTAAATGCTCCCATATTGTACCAAAAAAAAAGGTACGAGTACAAAATCATGGGCGCGAATATCAAACGCAAGGCAATTTATTATAAAAAAAAACTGGAGAAATAAACCTTCCAAAAATGAATTAACTTGGGCAGACTAAACATGCTGGTGTAAACAAAGCTTGAGATTAAAAAAACCGAAAATTTCAGTCAAAAATTCAGCATTGCGGATATTAGGTGCTTAGATCATACTACATGTAAATGCTTATGTAACCACGCCCATACCCACCTTATAGCGACGTAAACAGTCGCTGATTGGCTCGTTCTGGAGTATACCTTTGGAAAGGAGTATCGTATCGCCCATGTTAACATATAACGCGCTATAAGTGGATCCAATCAGATAAAAGGTGCTACTCTACGTTAGTTTCAAATGCATTAGTTAACGAGTATTCACAACATATTATTGGGGAGGCGCTGCAAATGGCGGCTGGCACTGAGTTCAAAAGATGCCAACGTACCGGTTATACTGTAATGCCACTGGCGTCCAACCGTTCTATTTTCACATGCAAAAATACAACATGTTTTATACGAAATTTGCCGACGATTAACCTTAGTCTAACATCAAAATGACACAATATCGTGGTAGGAAGCAGATGTAAACCTCCTATTACTCCTTTTTTACGTCTTAAGGAGCACCGAGCGAACATTACCCGTCTGCCATTCTGCCAATGCACAATGACCGTTTCAACGGCGCTGCCCATCGTCCAACGTCTGCTACAGCAATCAGACTTATTACGAGGCGCATTTTCTTGTAAGCGGATATCGTAAGGAGCTTAAGACGAATCTGTTCTTCCTCCAACAACAATGCTATATACAAAATACAACTTGGCCACGTCTCAGCTCCAACGTTAGATTTATGTTTGCCAGACGAGCAGAAAGAGTGAGAAATGGCCGATCGCTTGGGCCTAAGGCTAACTAAACTGGCGCTGATTAATGATCATCCCCAGCCTAATTGCTACTGAGCACGCTTAGTGTGCCCGGACACTAAGCGCAAAGGCCGCGAGGAAGTGACCAAAAGTTTGGGAAGTCTGCTTCCACCAGGACACGAACTATAGCAAACCCTATACAAGTTCATTAACAGTCATCAACCTTCTGCGAGTGACATTAATAATCATCGCGTAGGGCGATGATATTTGGAATGATGGCCGGTAATGATGAAATATTTCATCGAACGTGTAAGGTTGAAAAGTAATGAAAGCGAAATGATGCAATATTTTTGGAGGTAATCTCAGTACAGTTGATGGCATCAGTACTGGACGTGATGGGGACCCTTAACAGCTGGCACGTTTCCGAACTGCATTAGAATGACCCGGTCATTTGCTTAGAGATAATGTTGCTGAAAAGGTACGACATGATGTCATCCACCAGGGGGAAAGAGTTTTCGGTCATATTTTTCACAAAAGGTACTACGATTACATGTAATGCTACATGCTCCTGACTTTTTTCTCATAAAGGTACATTATTTCAGTATGCATTTCTTCAGTAAGCGAGGTTCAGAAAGACCCACAGAATAAGAATGGTTTTTTAACAGAATTAGGTTTTTTTTTGTCGTCTGCTCGTGTAACCTAACAATCACATTAACCACCACGACATTTCACTGAACATGTTAATATTTTTATCTTACATTGAAAATGCTGTAAAATTTTTCACATATCCTTTTTAATATCGATTGATTTTTACAATTGTATTCTAACCTCTCAGTTCCAGAGCGAAAAAACACGTGATCATTGAAAATTCGGTGATCATTGAAATTTCTCATTTTTTCTAAATAGCAAGCAAAATTGAGCAACGAAGTTAATATTACAGTAGTCAACCGCCAAGTTTTTACGATCAAGGCAGTGCGCATGCGCATAAAGGGAAAAAAGTTACTAGCTGCAATGTTGAATTGTTAGCCTCGAGCTGACCGTCAATTAAAGCAGCGACAAGCAGGTCATAAATGGCGCATGGTCAGTTCTTGACCAGCGCATAGAGTGAAGTTATGCTTATTATATGGTCTCATGCAATCAATTATTCTACGCCAGGGCCTTAGCCCAGTTTCCTATATAGCCGCGAGATGACCCACGGTCAGTGTGCGGCCGGCCTTTTAATTGGTGGCCGAGCCCTTTCGGACCTTATTGACCAATTTGTCTTTCCTATTACACCCTATATTAATAATAAAAGTAGGCGAATCGATGTTTTCCTACCTGAGGCCAAGTGCGAAGCAATTGTCTTCTGCGCTGGCATCACACGTCGTAGCACAAAAGCAGATATGGGGGTTTATATGTACACCAGATATGAAAATCAAGTCCGCACCGAAACTATGTAGAGCACCGCTTATCTTGCGTTTGAATAACCTGGAAAACAAGGATAAATTCATCAGTTTTATTGCGGACATATAGCAATCGACGGTCGAATTACATTTAATGCAAACGCAATAAACATGTGATAATTAGATGAAACGAGTTATGATAGTTGTAATAACTGCGAGGCACACGCTCCCCAGATTGGCCTCTAAATATTTATTGTTTAAGCAATAAAGTTGATGATCAAACTGATCGGAAGTTCTGATTTTTGAGTAGATCCCAGATGGCACCACAAGCGCAGATACAGTAGAAGAGAGGAATAATAATACTGGATATCAATTACACCGAAAATATGATTTGGATACTTCATAATATATGCAATGCAATAGTATACTACATGGATAAATCATTAGTGCATATATAGTATTTGTATAGATAAACATCGATAAACTAATACTGTAGGCCTACAGATAACTTTCTCAGGCAGACGACGCGTGCTGGCTCCGCCTAGATCAGACATTGTGGAGTACTTAATATTTTTACTGTGGCAAAAATGGTTGCCTTTGTTATAGATAAGTTACACGTGTAGGCGTGCAGACACATACTGTATATTTAATTTTGCAATACGGAAAGTACCCCCACAAGGGCCACAACACGCCCACAATGTAAACCGAGCTATATTAGCCACGCCCACGAGTTGTGTGACGTCACGTGCAAGTTATCTATACAGTGTAGTAGCACATGTGAAACTGTATCCATTGCAAACTTAATTTTATCATGCTATCAATTTGGCATAATTTGTTCTCAAAAATAAGCACTTGAGGGAGATATTTTCAGGTACATGTACATGTAACTAGTGCAAGTACAGTAAGTGCAATTTAAAAATTGACAAGTTGCACATTTTATTTATGTATTACATGAAATACATGTACGAGCTCGTACTTTACATGCATCATTCAGCGAAAACATTGTACTGTATATTCAAATGCTTTGGAACACTTCTCATAACATAACAAAAATAGTTTTTAAGTAAATTTCCGTAAGATGGTTTTAAGTAACTTTTGAAACCATAACTATGATTGCATTTTTATTTTTTTCAAACAAACCTAAAGAAAAAAAAAATAAACATTTTCACTTTGTTAAGTTCATATACAGTACATGTAACATGAATCTTCGTAAGAAACCTAACTTATTCAGAAACGTTTCACCTCCCCCACCTTTGCATCTCAAAAACGAACCAATAGCACTTCGCCATGCAATCTGCTAATAAAGGCAGGTGAATTTAAAACAAGCCCAACGATGGCAGAAATCCCAACTTGAACTTGGTTTGCATAGAAAGACAAAGTGGCAATTCAAGTTTTCTACACTCGAACAAAGTTACAAAAAAAAATCATTTATGGCTTCTGTGTTAAAACCAAAAACGGGTGTGGTCATTTCGATACGAGAAAAAGTCAATCGAACGAATTCCTCCCCATCTATCGGACATCGAACAGATGTAAGTAAATTATACCAACGCCCATAAGACAAATGACCCTCCAACTAAAAATCGAAAAAAAAATTGGTTTCTGTCATAGGAGGGTCACCATTAGGGAAGTGTTTTCTTGACCCAATGACTTCATGAATTGCACTTCCTGCGAGCGCCATTGCGGATTTAATTCCTTGGCACCGAGAGCAATCAAAAGCTAATAAATTCATTAAACTTAATATGCATGATGAATTGAAATTACGGGCGAGTGCAGCTGCCGTGACCCCGAGCACAATAAATAAAAATGAAAGCTGCAATTTTTCATGCGTGCAAAGGGGAAATTTCAGAGGGGGAACAGGAAGAAGAACAACAAACTACTTCCGACTACTGTGGCAAAATGGATACGCGCCAACACTGTTTACTGCTGGGGCAGTGCTGACGAAACGCAGAAAAATCAGTGCTATATCATTAGGAAGATTTTTTTTTGCAAAATGGCCTATTAGAAAAAAAATCTAGAAGCCTGCAGAGAATCATCAGTGCGATTGCACAAATATATTGACAGTACAATTTTGGCAACCATTAGTAAGCATCACAACAACAACAAGCAGCAATAACTACAGCATACAGATACATATAAGTTGTCCAATAAAGGCTGACATCTTAAAATTCATGGTTAAATCGATGGCGTGAAAGTGAGCTTTAAATTTATCTTTGACGACGACTCGCGTTTTTACGAACTTGTAGGGACCCGGAAAAGTTCGTAAAATGGAAAGTTCCTGAATGGGAATGCCCTTAACAAAAATGAAAAATGCAATTTGTACTTATGTTTACTGTATATGTTTTAGATTCCAGAATAATTTAAATTAATGACAACACAACCATATTATTTAGTTACCTTTAGTTCGCGACTGGGAACGATTCGGAGATAAAAACGAATGAATAGTTCAATTCTAAAGTGGTTGTCATCAATTCATCATTTCTTACATTAACACTCATTTTCTTAATTTTATCATTTTCATTTATTCTTTTTAGCAGTTCATCGTTTCAGGGAAAAACGATGTAGAAATTTGAAAGAAAATCTTTCCATTGCAAAAGCACATCTAGTACATACAAGTAGTACTAGATGTGGCAAGGCCATAAAATATTGCCAGAAAAAACTCCAGGGAATTGTCGAAATAATATTTCCGAAGTTTCTGGGAAAACCTATCCGCTACCCAATTTGGTTTGGAATTCATTTCCCAGCAGTCTCAGCATCTCCCAAATTTTAATATCAGATTTTGAGATACCCAATTTCGATTTGGCCCAACACGGATGGATAACACTCCCCTTTATTACTTTAAATCGCACAAAAATATAAAATCCCTTTACATGCTTAAAGAATACAATAACCCTGCAGGTCATAACCGAGGGGTAGGTGATAATGGCGCCAGCCAATGCTGCGTAGAAACATGGGAGGGGGGAAAAGGATAATGGGAAAAATAAATCCCTATCCGCATGAAAACGAAGGTGGTCCCATGGGAATAATTGCAAAATGGTGAATTTTAGTGCTTTATTAGGGAAATGTAGAGGGATAAAGCCAAAAGCGTGCCCGCAATACAGGGTGTGACCAAAAGCCTCTCGTTAAATATACAGGAAAGTTCAAAAGGGTCCCATATGTCATACTTTGACCACTTTTGAAAGTGTCACGTCGTACTCAACATGTTATTATTCGTATACTCGGAATTATCTTCCATAAAAGGTAATCATAATAGCTCATTGTTATATCGTTTTCTGAGAAATCTTGAGGCAAATTAATCGCGTATCATATCACTAACTTTTTCAGTTTCATCAAAAAGAGCATTAGGAATCCAATAGTGATAAACATTGGGGTCTACAGCCCATTCTGGCATTTATTCTTGTAATGTATCAAACAATTACTGTATATATTAATAACGTGTTTCCTTGTACATTAACATTCAATGGTATCTACAAATATCATACCAGATGTAAATTTTCAATTCGATTACATCTATTCCACTTAACTGGACTTGATTTTGGAAATGTATGTTGTGCAACGTTCTAATTTTCAGATTAATTCGACCATCCATTATTACCGTTTTTATATCATTTACTTTGCTATTAAAACTAACAAATGATTAATCATGCATGAGCAAATCAAAATGGTCGTGATTTTCCTTTATTTTGTTTTGTCTCTATAGTTGGCGCTGCATCCATGCTTCGAACAAGCAGCGACACGCAGCGCCATTCTTGCGGATCAATCATAAATAAGGAGAAAGAAAATCTGAATAAACACTATATTCCAGTATTATTTTAACCGCTTTTCCTCGCTTCTTCGACCCGAATAATCGTAAAAAGATTCTCAGACTGCTCCACGGTTTATTCTTCTTACATTTGTACTTCCAAAAAAAAAAATGTGCCATCGCATTCCTCCTCATAAAGGGACATCAAAAATGAATGGCGAACATCTGTCACAACATCGAAATTTCAATCTCTATACTTTTAAAATTGAAATTAGGGCAAAACCAGTTCGGTAGCAGTGCATATAACGAGGCTAAAATATGACTGCACATCGGGTATTTTCTTTTCGCCCTAAATAGTTTCGTGCGTGGAATGGCAATGGACGATTTGCCAACTGAAGGAATTCCGTCCCAGCATGCAATATTACAGTATTTACGTTGGCCGACTTGACTCTCTTCAACCCATCAAACCCAGTAGGCGATCGAATACCAACCATTTTTATCACCAAGAAATCATGCCTTTTTTTTGATGATTTTTTTGAAATTCAATTTTGATTTCTATACGATCAGAGTGGCGTGCTGGACTTGAGGCAGTTTATTCAAAAAGTTCCAAAAGGTATGGATAGGTTTACATCCAGCCTGGTCAAAATCTTAACATTAGTTTAATCAGCCAAAACAAGCTCTGCAAAATCATTTTCAAAGATACAAAGAGAATGTGGCATAACTACTTTAGCAGACGGCTTATTCCAAGCAAGATGGCCGCCTCCGTTGAACGTTCGACTTGGAATTAAACTTTACTCGAAATTTTGTTCATTTTTGAAATTCAAATCGCTAAATTTTGCATGAAGATAAAACTAAAAAGTGAAAATCGCTGTACTTTGAATTAATTCTGATGATTTTGAGCAAAGTTTATTTCCAAGTAATCGAACGTTTATTGGAAGCGGCCATCTTGTTTGGAATTAAGCTATCTGCTATAAAAGTTATTTTACATTCTCGTTGTTTGCTTGATAATGATCTTGCAGAGCATGTCTTGGCTGATTAAGCAATATGACTGAAAAACAAAGTTGCCAAGCAGGATGCAAAACTCCAGAAAAGTTAAAATACATGTAACGTCATTTTCCCATTATGTGTAACCTATTTTTAAACACTTATACAGTACATGCAATAGTATGCGCATTACATGTTTTTGGTTTGTATATACAGTATTTCACGTTAGCGACATCACAAAAAGCATTCTTGAAATTGAACTCGTTTTTACGAACTCGAGCCTGAAACGTTAAAATATTCAGGACTACATCCGTCACAAGCCCTGCACGTCGTACACGTGTTTTATAGAACACATTAAAAGCATTAAATGCATTGAGGCTTAAATTGCTTTAACATAATCATGGTATCAAATCCGGGTTTCACCAAACGAATTCAAGCATCAAGTTCGCTTGATTCACGTCTCCAAGTCTGCCCATCCAAGATGGCGGCCTCGAGACCCTGCTTAATCCAACCACATAATCCGGCTTATACTCTCCGCCCGACGCTTCTTCAGAGCTAAAACTGTCGCCCTCAGCTGCCTTAAAGATGGCGAGGCGTGCCCCCGTGCTCCCGTGTCAGGGTCACGACCCCGAATTTGAAATGTGCCTCCGAGTGGCGATTGTCCCAGCAGCCCAGCCCCATCTGGATTACGACGCTGGGGTCGCCCCTGCGCTCAGCGTGCTTTAGCACATCATCTGCTTGAATTTTTTATGCACAGCTGTTCAATCAAGATTTCAAAAGAATGTATAGTAAATAAAAAATTCAATTTCCCCTCTGCCCCCTTTTTATATTTCCCCTTGCGAAGAATTGCCCCTCGTCTCATCTTGCTATCATTTCCCATTTTTCATATTTGGCATTCACGTTCCCATCCCCTTATACGCGTACACCTCGTCGTGACAATATACGTTTTTTCGTCTATTTTCAAGAAAAATGCAGAAATGCGCACTTTTTATAGCGGTTCATCCCCCAATTTTTCATTTTGGGAGGAAAAAAAAAATTACAGTCATCCATCCAACCATCCTTATTCCCATGCACCTGAATATCTTTCATCCATAGTTCGAGAGGTTGAGCACCTTTCTCGATTTTTCCACCCAAACGTATTTAAAATTATGCAGT
The DNA here is from genome assembly GCA_034697705.1 of Ommatoiulus sabulosus. Taxonomy (NCBI): domain Eukaryota; kingdom Metazoa; phylum Arthropoda; class Diplopoda; order Julida; family Julidae; genus Ommatoiulus; species Ommatoiulus sabulosus. The sequence goes on along the minus strand of JAQGAO010000444.1, from coordinate 6,608 downwards.
TTTCTATGCCGTACGACCGGTCAACTTTCAACTTCATCATCACAATTTTCAAATTCGTCAAAGGCAGGAAATTACAGCCTACAGGCTCATTCATATTTACTAGATTTGTGGCGCTCGACATCAGGATTTGGGTTGGAAAGACGAGGCGGGACTGCCAATTCGTCGATGGGATTCCCAGAACATGCATGGATATTGACAGGAAAATGTTTGAACCCCCCTTCCCCCCAATATTTCAATTATCCGATGCCCCCTCCGTACAGAGACTTCAATTTCCGTTTATCACGTAACCCGTGGACGAATGTATAAAAATCTGTATATCGTTTCTTTATTTTTTAAGTTGTACTGGGTGTGGTATGATTGAAAAGAACAAGATGTCAAATGAATAAGAAATCATCAAGACATGTCCATATCGTGAAGTTTGAGACAATTTGAAAACAGCTGTAGAAATTAAAATTTAACGACAATCAAACCAAAACAAAGATCCAGTTTCGATATTATCAAGTCGTATCACAATATACAGTACATGTATATTTGAGAGCAACTTAATTAGATACTGACGCAAATGTCCAAAGTTTTATGAAATTAATTATTTAGTTTATTGTATTTATTTCAAGACTACTTACTGATAAAAACATCAACTAAAAATCAAATAACCAGACACTTTTCTTACATATTATCAAAAGTATTCACAAATACATGAAAACTTTCTGTCAAAGTAAATCAGATTTGAATAAAAAATTTCATAAATCCTCAACTTAAGGTTCGTCACGCTTTGTGTTCAAAAGCTAAGCATAATCGCCCAATATTCTATGAAATTATTTATTTTATTGTATTTAATTTCAAGACTATAAATACTGTCAAAAAATATCAACTTAAAATGAAATATAACTGGACACTTTTTATTAGTGTTATGAAAAGTTTTCATAAATACATCAAAACATTCTGTCCATGTAAATCAGATTTGGAATGAAAATTTTCATAAACCCTTGCCATTTTTATTTATAATTTACTTCATTGTTTATTTTAAGACTACCAACTATTAAACATATAATTTAAAATTAAATAACCGCGGACATTTTTCAAAAATGTTATCAAAGGTGTTCACAAATTCATCAAATCTTTCTGTCCATATACATGTAAACCAGATTGCGAATAATCTCATAAATCATCAACTTAAGGCTCATCTACACGGCCACTCGTGTCCAAAAGCTATGCGTAATTGTCCAATATTCACAAGCACATGTACAGAAAGCATGCTTAGCTTTTGGACATGAGTGCATACAATACATTAGTTTCAGGCAGGAAAATCCTAGCCTCGGAGTAGAATCATGAATTGTTAAAAAGATTGTGACTTCAAGAAAACCGCAGTTAATCTTAGCAATTCAATAAAGTTCAAGATGTCTTTTAAACTGCGATGTAGACACGTGCATCGAGGTTTTAGATTAAATAACTGTTCATGTTCATTACTATCACTCAATTTCACTTCTTCTGAGCAAGCACTTAAACCCCAGTCCCAAAGTAGAGTAGGATTAACAATCGGTAAAAAGGTAGTGGGCTTTAAGAAAATTACTGTAAATCTTAGCAATTCAATAAAGGCTAAGATGCCTCTTAAACTCTGATATACACCTGTTTATTTGTAGGTTAGCTTAAATAACTGTTCGTGTTCATTACTTTCATTCAATTTCACCGCTTCTGATCACTCACCTATTTATAGATTTTTTTTTACAAAAATTCTATTAATCTGAACTTTTCTCCCCAAATAGTAGAAATACGAGGGTTGGCCAAAGTATTGGAAAATTCGGTTTTACTCGGCCACTAATTTGATTTTTTCTTCAATTTTGTCCCATCTGAAATGGATTTCACAAGTCGAAGGAAGTGCTACAAGAGGATTCACAATTTGAGAAATCCAGAGAAATTCCTCAAAATGTCCACGAGCCATTGCAATTGGCACATTCCTCGAATGGTACGGTGCAAATTCTTCCCTCGCCTTCACGAATTCCTGAAATTTTCCAGCGATAATCACGGCAGCCAGACCCTGATGTCCTTTCACCAGGGTCGATAAAACGCATTTATTGCGGGAACCAGTTGAGAGGCAAGAATGCAGCTCAGGGGGATATTGAAAAATCCAGAGAACAAGTCCGAAAAACAATCCGAGATTCAAAACCTGAAGAGACTGAGTTCAAAACCGAAATGGGCGAAATTCTTGAAATGGGATCCTTAGCTGGAAGGCTCTCGAAGATATAGCTAACCTCAGCATGCCCAAGGCCTTGTGCGACCTAAGTGAGCCTAAATACACACCAGTAAACCCATTTTGAAAATCCTTGTACTGCACGTCGAGTATTACAAGATAGAGGTTCAATTCAGAAAAAAAATACGCATCTTTGAACAATTGTGCACAATCCTATAAATATCGAATTGCAGTGTTTTCTGGAGAAAAAAAAAATCAGACAGTTCTGAAACAATCTTGCAATAGGGAAAATTTTAACATCATTTAATGAAGAAGAAAAAATGAAACTGTCATAAAAATGGCGATGTTTTATTTAAGAAAACGACGATTTATTCCTATGCTAATGACGAGTCCTCCCTATGCAAATGTAGATTTATATCTATTCAAATGGCGATTTATCCCTATTCAAATGGCGATTTATCCCTATTCCAATGGTGATTTATCCCTATTAAAATAGCGAGTTATCCCAATTCAAAAGACGATTTATCCCTATTCAAACGACGATTTATCCCTATACCAAAGATGATTTATTTCTATATAAATGGCGACTTATCTCTATTCAAATGACAATTTATCCCTATAAAACGACGATTTTTTTTTGTACAAATTAATACACTTATTTCTATGAAAACCAAACAAAACGAACAATTCTCTCCAAATCGATACAATTCTTCCAACAAAAAAAAACAATTATTAAAGCATAAGTACGTTTGTAACAATACGCTTCGTATTACCAATTATGGTTGTGCTACATGTAATGTGATATCTTCGAGTATTTGCCACAAGATGCCGATTATCGGGAAACATCTCATCCTACCATCCACGGATAATCTGAAATCTACTACTGTGTATGCTTGAAACGTGTCCTAATCCACACCTAATTCGAAGCGCATTTTAATGAATGAACGTAACAGATGCGATGGCAGTCAACAATTTGGCATCCAGCAATGCGAGCAGGCTTTCAATTTAAGGATCTCGTCATCTTAATTGCTGCTTAACTTGTAAGATGAAACCCAAAATTATCAAAAAGGCGAATGTACGTCTCTGACAATGCGATGAGACGAGCGAGTGTCTCCAGTAACTCGACACCGTGCGGGAGTTTGAAGAGTGAGCAACACAAAATTACCATGAGTCATGGCAGTTTCGCAAATATTTACGAAAGCGAGAAGGCTGTGCCATAAACCAGAACCCAACGCTGATATAAACAACGCATTAACCCTCTGGAAAATCAAAACTCAAGAGAAAAACCTTGACAAGGCTGTGAGCTAACATCAACGCCACGCTCACGAGGAGCGCATGGCAGATTGGCAGTTGAGCAGTTAGCCAGATTAGCTCGACGAACATGTTGAGATGGCGCTAATGTTTATCCTGTACCAGCAATGATAAATTAAGAAAATGTCCCGTTGAGGATAGTTATGTTCACTTGAGAATATAGTGCATCAGGAAATATACATGTATCAGTAAAGCAAGGCCATTCCTCGCTTGGGGCCGTCATACACGAGGCAATTTATATATCGAAACTTGTTTCCAGAATCCAGATACATTATTGCTCGATATTTCTGTGTTGGGAAAAAATTCTTTATTTACTGAAAGAAACTGACGTCATAGGTTTATATATTATTGCTCGATATTTCCCCGTGTGTTGGGGAAAATTTCCTTCGTAAATAAATTTCAAGATATATTTCCAGAAAGGAAAATGATCCTATTCTGAGCAACATATTTACCGAAAGAAACTGACGTCATAGTTTTTACAGTCATGCACAAAAGATTCTTTGTCTTGAATTGCCAAAGCAGTGCTGTTAAGTTAGTATATATGCCCAAATTTCCCTTTAAAACAGTGCTGTCATATATTGTTGGATATATATATTCTGAAAATAACGCTCCACGTGTGCAGCGTGACAGGAAATTGTTTCAGTTGAAATAACTTTACCAGCAATTCCTCGGAATTTACTTCCGGATATAACTTTCCTTGTGTGCGACGACCGGCCTTATATACCACGCGTTCCATTTCAAGTAGTTTTCGAGATACACTATTTTCGCCAGCGCAAATTCTCGCGTCAAGCGTGTTTATGCCGTATACCGAAGCAAAATCTTTCGCATTTTCGACAGACCGCGCTTTCGGCAGTTGAGCAAACCTCAAAAATGAGCCCGAATTAAACGTGATGGCATTTCCGGCATATGGCTGGAGCGTCGTTGTTGGGGGCCATGTGGATGTTCCATTTCCATAATGGATCCGAGCGCGCGCGCCGTAGCATTAAGTGGATTTTAATCGGCATTAAAAAGGATTAGATGATGGATTAACCGAATTACTGGATAGCGCTGTCATCGAGTTATTAGCATTGTTGGCAAATTAGTCCATAAAAATGTTGGCGATGCGGTTTGAATAACACGCTCATTTCCATGCCAGTCTGCAGGCTATTTGGTTACCTCATTTAAAGGAGACCTAAGCAAACTGCAAGAATACGAAAGGATCAAACCTAACTCCCTTGGATAATTAACACTGCATGTGCTAATTGGTCACTTCTGATGTTCAGGAACTTTTAGACATTAAAGATCAATTTTTAAACAGAAAACATGGGTTTGCCCAATTTTGCTACTAACATGAACAACTTGACTGAAGCATCAGAGGTTCCCCAGATTAGCAGATTAGAATTGCCTCGAATGTTCCAATCTATGCATACTTTGACATACATTTAAACATACTTTAGAACTGCTCCAGATGAATAAACATCTCCATTAGTAAAATTTAATTACTAATCTAAATCTGACAGCCATCATTATAACGTATGAGTACAATTGTAAATTGATGCAATGAAGCATCAGATGTTATCCAGATTAGCTGGTTAGAAATTGCCTCGAATTTTCCAATCTAAACATATTTGAAAATACGTGGACTCTGGACACTAGATGAGGGTCGTTCCAAACATCGACGTCGTTACTTGCAATGTTGAAACTTCAAACACGTCCAGTTTTCCAGAAAAACGACCAAATAGATAAATAAACGTTTTGGCCAAATCGGCGACTTACTCTTTTTGACATAGATTAGTTAGTTTAACCTTTAATGCTCCCGCCATGTCTCGTTCGGCAAATACATGCGAGGGACGCGTCTGAAGTTTGATCTAGCATTTATTAATTAGTATCGACTAGTCGTTCCGTTCCGTTAGTTAGCAACGGAAGGAATGGCTCGTCGATAACCATTGCCGTTAGTGCAAAATTTCAACGCGTCCCTCGACTTTAGTTTCCGAACTAGCCATGGCGGGAGCATTAAAGGTAAAACTAACTAATCTATGTCAAAAAGAGTAAGTCGCCGATTTGGCCAAAACGTTTATTTACTTATTTGGTCGTTTTTTTGGAAAACTGGACGTGTTTGAAATTTTAACAATGCAAGTAAGGACGTCGATTTTTGGAACGACCAACGTGGGGGTGTTAAAGGGGTGCAAATCACGATAGGAGTCCCCCTTAAGCTAAAGTTACGCAGTAGATTAACCCTAGGTTATTCTTAACCTCTGTTGGTGCAACTGGCCCTTAGGATGTGCTCCCTATAACGTTATCCTCGTTTTCCACCATGGTACCCCCTTCCCCATTGGCCAATTTGGGAATTGAAGGTGGTCGAGGATATACGGTTCGTAAAATAGTTTTAATAATAATATCGCCGAAAAGCTGAAAGTCATCCGGGAATGGAAGCTTAATTCTCTCCATCTTCATTTTAGTCGGAATCGTATAGAGCGAAATTGAAAATCGAGATTGGATAAGAAAGATTCAGTCTCATTTTTCAATTTTGGGAATCGAGTTAATACGCCTTCCAGCCAAACCAACTATACACTATACTCGTATATCGAATTGCTTTTAGAATTAAGCTCGTATTTTAATCAATTTCTAAACTTTTATACCACAGCATAACGTAACTCGTATAGTAGGCCTACTTTGAACTTCTATAATGCGATGTTCTGTCTGAAAGTATATATAGGGGTCGTATTTTCGTGCAGGAGACGCTGCGGCGGACCAAGAGATGCGTTATCGAAAACTAAAAGCAAACCCATGCACGGATTCGAGACATCTTCGTCTTTTCATCGCAAAAATGTCAACATTTACATTTTAATAAATAACCCGCAGGCTCCGCGGGAGTGGATATGCGCGCTGACCTTTAGATTTATGCGAATTAAATCGACTGAATGTTACCAAAAAACAAACAAAGTAGCTTGTGTTTAACTTCGAGGACTCGTTTTTCAAAAAGCACCTTCACTTACGAGCAGGGTTTCTTAACCTTTTCATCATCATGGACCACTCGCAATATTTAAACAATGTGACGGACCCCTTACAAACTTAAGTGTAGGGCAGGTTTATTATACAGGGTTCCCCCAGAAATTTCATATTCAACTTC